>CM060438.1:8673011-8859970 GCA_030545235.1 Helianthus tuberosus
AGGCTAGGGATTTATACTCGAGACGACATGGATGATAAAAATGTCTTCACTGAACAGTTCACCTTCCCCTCTGATGCAGATCGGGATGCATTCTGGGCAGAAAACGCTATTGGGGAGCCCTACAACCCGAGGATGTCAAAGGCCTCGCGACTCCGAGACCCTCTAGTGCGAGTGATGCACCATGTATTCAGCCATTCGATATGCGGTCGCATGGATAGTCTCGGCAACTGTCCCACACCTGACTTGATCTTTTTATATGCGTTGGTTGACAAAGCACCAATCAACCTAGGCGCACGCATGGCTGAGTATTTCGTCAAGAGCTCGGGGCGGACCCCGAATAGTGAGATTCATGGCGGTCAGTACGTGACCGAAATAGCCTACAATGAAGGCTATATGACTGAGGAGGTTCTTCAGGGTCTCACTTTGATTACTGAGGGGGTTCATGTCGATATCAGGTCGCTGAAGTTCATGGGGGTGATTGTTGAGCTTGATAGGGGATACAGGTTGAGGGGATTGAATAACGAGGTCTGGGACCCGTTGCCCCCAGATGAGGATGAGGATGTTGAGATGGGAGAGCAGGGTCCGCAGCAGCAGCACCAGCCACCGACACCACCACACTCGCCGCAGCACCACGCCTTTCATCAGCATGAGGATTGGCCCACGTTCTACCAGCAGTTCCAGGATATGCGTGTGACGCAGGAGCAGCATGGTACATACTTTGACGAGATTAGAGCTAGCCAGGACCAGATCCGGGCTAACCAGGATTAGCTTCGGGCCACACATGACCAGCTTCGGCAGAGCCAGGATGCTTTATACCAGGGGGTGTCTGCGGGGTTTTCTTATCTTTTTGGGGAGATGCATCACGCATACCCCGACTACTTTCAGCACCCTCCGCAGTTCCCACCGTGGAACCCCCCTGGTCATGGCGATGCCGGTCCGTCCTACACGAGACATGATGATGATGATGGAGATGAGTAGTTGGCAGTGGTGATAGCAGTTGGTGGTGTTTTTCTATTTCAGTACTTTATTTATTTATGGGTGTTTATTTTGACTATTATTTAAAACACCCCGGTTATGTATTTCAGACAATTTCCTTTATGTTTTGTTTGGATTTTAGTATTTATGTATATTATGGTTGTTTGGTGATTTTTCTATTTCTGTTATGTTTTGGGTGCACATGTGACATACTCGCAGGTTTTATCTATCGGATCTTGGACCGGAGCACGTACCAGATAGAGCTTCGGAAGTCTCGTGGCACCAACATCATCTTGAGGGGAGTATTTTTTATCCCTTTCTCTATATTTCGGGTCTCGCATTGGGGACAATGCGAAGTTCAAGTGTGGGGAGGGGGTTAACTTTGTTAACTTAACTTTGTTAACTTAACTTTGTTTGTCCTCTTATATAAAAAAAAATCAGAAAAACAGAAAAATCATTCAAAAATACTTGTATTTTGTATATATTTTTGTAAATAAACCGGTTGGTTGTGTTTTAGAAAGCGTCGGACTTGATAAAAACTCGACAAGCAAAATATTTTTGAAAAAGGAAACCGGAAAGCGTGACAAACAAAGAAAGACTTACATGATAGTTTTCACACTTTTACCCATTCCTTCCGTTACGTGAGCATATTTGAGCCTAGATTGTTATATATTTGTTCATTTCGGATATAGGAGTGAGCCGGATGTTATGTGCAATTTAGAACTTGTCACTAGTATGCTTGTTAAGACCATGAACTTGTGAATTTGTGTAAAAGTGATAGAGGCACTTAGATTACCCCTTTGTTGTGTACTTGTTCTTTGTGTTGTGCTTCCCGTTCACCTTATATTACCCTTTAGGATTAACCATGTCGAGCCTTCCCGTTTACCTTTGTTTACCCACATTATCGCCCACTTAACCAAATTTAGCCTTTTTATGTTTTTAAACCTTTTTAGTGTTGAAACTCGGTTAAAATAATAGTTTAACTAGCTTGTTATTGTTTTTATTTCATTGTATAGTTTGCAATAAAAAAAACACAGAAAATAAAACACCCTAAAATAGGGTGAAGTTGATAGAAATCGAGCAATTTTGAATGCTTAAATGTTAAAATTTCGTTGATAAGCTCGATTGCGCTTTAGTCGCCTTTTTAAGGCGTTTGTATGTATAGTTGTATTATTGTCTTGCTAGTTAAACGCTATTACCGAGTTTTAACCATTTTCGCCACTTTATATGTCCACTTCCATACCCTTCGCCCAAGCCTAACGTTACAACCCGTAAAGACCTCTTGATTTACACTTGTTTGCATGTTAGTTGGTGGAGACGAGATCTTATGACAAGCTTATGATATTGCACATTTCATTGACTAGGCGTTGAGTGTTTACACATACACATTTTATGTATGTTTCATAAATAAAACCGAGTGTGTGAACATTGTGAGTCGTGTGAAGATTAACATGTGAGTCAATTAAATGTGATGTCACGGCTTTTTGGTTGTCGCTTTTTAATTGCATATGCTTGTTGGGTTTGAGTCTTTTGATGTTGTCTTTCGACAAACCGGCTAACCGTTTATATTAGTTTTCAATAAAATAGTGTGTAAATTATCGTTCTTGTTTGTTTATGTCTTTTATTGCTTTTTAGTTTAGCTTGCTTGAGGACAAGCAAGGTTCAAGTGTGGGGAGATTTGATATTCGTTAATTTACACATATTTTAGTCCCCCGTTTTACCCCTATTTTATGCGTTTTTGGCCGTAAAACCGTCATTCGGATACTTATTTATCTACATTTATGTTTACAGGCCTAAAACAGTATACCAGACAAGATGATAGCGAAAACGAGGACTTTCCGGACAAAACGACGAAGCTGCGGACATTCTGTTAAGGAAACTGATCTGGGCCCGTGGAACGGTCGTGCGACCTGATGCACGACCGTGCATCTCCGACAATTGCTAATCAACCCGGCATTGAACGAGGGTGCGACTAGGCGTGCAAGGCATATAAGGTCAGCTCGGTGATGCACGGACGTGCCATCCGAAGAACGACCGTGCGTCTGCGATGATCCAGCCTTATCTCGGTGATGAACGCCCGGCCCAGCAGCTCATGCAACAAGAACCCGGAACTGAACGACCGTTCCATCCGAAGAACGGTCGTGCGATATCGTATCCGGTCAAAGATCTGATGACGTATGCAGTATGGTGACCCATCCTCAATAATTGCTTAAAGTGCACGGTCGTGCCATCTGAAGAACGACCGTGCGACAGCAAAAAAATATAAAAACAGAACAGAAACATTCTGTTCGACATTCTGGATTTTTGGAGAGCTTCACAGGCGATTTTCAGGCTCCGGAGGCGTTAGCTTTCACCCGGAATCAAGCCACATTGTCCCGTTTAGCTCGATTACTACCCGGATCCTTAGTCTAGTACTTGTTTATGGTTTGATTTTCTAATCTTTCCATGATTTTGTTAATCTTTCAAGTATTTAGATTATTGTTTATGTATTATTGTAGCCTTTGGGCAAAAACACAAACAATCCCTTGCTTGATTATAGCCATTAGTGTGTTAATCTTTGTTTGTAATGACACTTTGAAGTATTTTCTATGTTAATCTTTGATGATTAGTTTGCAACCTTGTTATTGATATTGATTTCTTGATTATAAGTAATTGTGTTGGATGATTGGTATTTGGTTAGTTAAGATAGTTGAAAAATGAAGCTTAATTAATCTTGTATTAGTAAACTTTGAACTTGGTTAACTAGTTTAGCTTGGTTTAAATGTGTGCATCATGATATTAGAAATGGTTAGTGATTTAATAAAATGTAATTATTGTTAATCAAGAGAGCTTGCCGTCACGTAAGGACCTTAATGGGTTAGATGGTGTCGTTATAAATTCTTGCCATGATTTGTTAGCTTAGTTAGTAGTTTAGGCCAAAATTGCTATCTTGGTGAATTATTGTGCAAGATTTGTAAAATGAACTCGGTTGTGATTTAATCTAGTTTATGCTTGTCTCGGTGGTTGCATTGTGTTTATCGGTGTCTCTTTCCTTGATTAAGTGCGGTTAGAAAACTCCTAACGGATGACTAACTTATTTTTAAGAGATTTTCATAGACACTTATCAATTGCACGTTAAAGAACAAATTTAGGTGGTTAAAGTGTGTTTATCGTTTTAGCTTTCCGAATGATTGTCATGTTAGGATTCCCGAAAGGGATACTAATTGTCTTAAATTGGAAAATTGACCGAATGCTTCTAGTGCCAAAACCGACTTAGTTGACATGCTTTGGTTGTGTATTAAGCAAGGCTATTTATCTATTATCTATTATGTTTTTATATGTACTTGTTTACGCTTACTTTAGTATAATTAAAATCAAACAAACCTATGTTTTTACCGGTAGTTTAGTGACAAAGGTCTAGTATTATTTCTCCGCCCATTTCCTTGGATCGATACTTGGTTCTTACATATACTTTACTACATATATGACGGGGTACACTTGCCTCTTTCGTGTGTGTTTTGATGTTAAAGTAATAATCACTTTTATAAATTTAAAACCGATTCGTGTGTAATTTCATTGCAAAATTATGTATATATACGCACACGTCAAAGAGTATCAAACGTTTTTCATTCAAAGGGGTTATGAAGAGGAAATGAAAAAAGACACTTTAGAAAAAGGCAGTTTTCCTCCTGCCACAAGGTTTTTGTTTCATACCCTATTGATGTGTGTCTCAAACAAGACCACTGCTTTTAATGAAATCCCATTGAAGATTCAATATCTGGGTTATGCTATCTTACATGGTGAAAATTTTAACTATTCCCAGGAAATCTTCAATTATCTTGTTACAAATGTTAATAAAAAGGCATTTTTGCTCTTTCCAAGGTTTTTAAGTTACTATTTTAAGAAGAAATTTTCAGAAGATAATGCCCATGTGCTTATCCAGGGCAATCCTTTTTCAATTAAGAGCCTCACTTCTGAAACCTTTACAAGGATGTCAAAAGTTTCCAAAACACAAGTAGAGGTTCCTGAGCAGACTTCAGCAGCTACCACTACTCCTCAGGAACCTGCTGTTGAGCCCACTGCTCAAGGTGATGACAGCAACAAAACAACAGTTGTTAAACTCCCACCTAAAACCACCAAAAGACCAAAACAAAAAAAAATCACAAAAGCCCCCCAAACCCAAAACAAATGCAACTCTGCAAGATGAGATCCCAGAGAAACTACCAGTGACAACACAAAAGTCACCAATAACCACTGCTGCTACTTCCTCACAGCAGTTGGAAGAAAGGTCTCAACCTGAGCCTCAAACTCCTCCTGCTTCTTCTAAAAAAGAGCAGGTTGTAATAATAGGGACACCAAATTATGATGCTCTGGAATCACTTGATTGCATCATCCACAGCCCACTGCCCGGGGCAAATTCGCTTTCTACACCTGTCCTCACTTCTCAAATTCCCCCATAAACAAAACTTTTGTTGGATGCAGTTGATTTAGCCCAGACACAAACCAGTTCTTATCAAACACCTGTTAATGAGAGTATACCTCAATAAGTGACTGGGTCTGGTGTCTCAATCATTGCTAACCCACCAACAACTGAGGAGGTTACACTGTAGGAAATACAAGTACTTCCTGCCAGTAGTTCAATTGGAGCAGCAACTACAGGTGTTGGATCCACTGATCTACACCTGGCCAGCTGTTTCATCAATAAGACTCCCTTGAAGGCAATTTCCTCTCCAGCAACTGTGATATCCTCTGGTTTGTTTGTTCCAACCACTGGTTCTATTAAAAGGATGTCAATTGCTGAGGAAAGAAGTCCCCAGTACCAAGAAAAAGGGGCATCTGTGGATGACTTTTGGGAAACTTTCCCTAAGTCAACTGCTGATACAACCATTGCCAGTGGGAAATCAGATGATCCCATTAACTTGGGTGATGGTTTAATGTACAAGGAATTGATGGAGAGGGTTGACAAATTGGACACATCTGTTGCAGATATTAAGTCAATGCTGCAACAGTTGTTACAAGCACAAAAGGCAACACCCACTGCTGCACCAGATACAACATCTGCTCCTACTCCCACTGAGCTTTGGAGTTTATTTCAACCTCTGCTTCACCAACAAAGGGCATATGCTGATCTGCAACATGAAATACAGGTTCAAAAGATCAGAAATATGATGGAAGCTAGGTTCATGGATACACAAGCAGACATAAAGGCAATCAAGGCCCACTTGCTGAAAACCACTGATTCTGCTCCTCCTACTATCATCTTTGTGGACAACCCACCACCAGCTGCAGATGCCAAAAAGGGGGAGAAAATGAAGCAGCTAAAGAAAAAGGGATATGAAGATGGTTTGTACATTGCACCAGACAAATCCAGTATGCTTGCAGACATACCTAAGCCAGATGGTACTAAAAAGGTTGATGTAACCACAAATGCCATTGCTGATGCAAAAGCAAGGGTAAAAAGGGATATGGAGGCAAAGGATAAAGCAAGGTGGGAACAGGAGAAAAGAGTTTTTATGGAGAAGGATGAGTAGGGTGTTTTTGAGCCCAAGAATGAAGAAAATCCTTAGCCTAAAAGAAAACAGCCCACTAGAAAAGTGAGAGAACCCAAATCCACACCTCCCAAAAGCTCCACACATCAAACCTCCAAACGAGCAGATGTTAAAACACCTGTTTTATCAACAGCTGTTGGTACTTCAGTGGTTTCAACATCTGTTACACCAACAATTGCCACCACTTCAACACACACTCAATCCACTGCCTTACCACAAATCACATTACCATCAAAAACATCCTCATTACCACCAACACCACCTGTCAAAAAGTAAAATACTTCAGGTGACACATCATCTGTTGTAATGGCAACAGTGGTTGAAACACCAGTTGTTTCAACAACTGTTAGTCAACCATCTACCACTCAAATCACCACCACTCAACTCACCAAAACACCACCAATCTCTCCAAAACATAAAAGGAGAAGGATAATTCTGAATGTTGACCCTTCACCACCGCAAACATCCACCCAACCACTGTCCCTTGTTACCATTCCCAATCCTGTCCCGCTCTCTTCAGCACAAGTCTCAAATTCAAACACTGCCATTTTTCCTGCAGGAGTCCAGTATCCATTAGATCTGGAAGCAGTTAGAGAGGAGATCAAATCCTTCTACTCTGAAGATGACCCTGCTAAAAGGAACTTGCCATCTGTTCAAGGATATCCAAGGCCTAATAACATTGAACAATACTTGAAGTTAAAGGCTCAACAAGCAGAGGATATCTCCAAAATAAATACAGAAGGAAAATCTGACAGAGAGATTCAAACAAACTACCAATATCTGCTAACCCAAGTCAAAACTTTGGAGCAGTTTTCAAAAGATCTCTGTCAAAATTTATCAGAAAGAGCTGATGAAACCTTGAGGAAAGATTATCTTGATAATATCATGGCTTACAAAACATACAAGGGAGAAAAGTACCAGTACAAAGAATGGACCATCAGTGAGCTAGAAAGTGAAATAGCAAGAATTCAAGATATGATAAAAAACAAGGTGAAGCAGACTCCTCCTATCTGGGCAAAGTTGAAGAAAAATGTACCAGATAGGACTCTGCAGCTGAAGAGAATGAAAGAAGAGTTAATAACAACTAATTTTGGGTCAAAGAACCAAGTGGCAAGGTGGAAAGAGGATAAAGTGTTCACCTCTTACAAAAAGCTGGAAGAATTAAGAAAGAAAAATCCTAATGTTCCCCAAAAGCCTGTTTACCCTGAAGCAGTGGTTCCAGCCAAGCCACAAAAGCTACAAATCAGGAGATCCACTGCTCCACCTGCTGCCATCCTTTACCAAACAAGGAAACAAAAGCAGATGGATGCAGAAACAGAAGCAGTTAAAGCAGCAGGGGATTACGTTGTAAAAATAGGCCTTAAGCAGATGATAGGAGAAAAACTTGAATTGACACAAACTACAAATACTGCTCAGCCAGTCATTACTAGGCCACCATCTCCAAACTCATCATCGATAAAACCTCTCCCAAGAAACCCACTGGAATCAAAAATACTAAAGTGGATATCTGACAAACAGACCCAAGTATTGACTCTGATCAAATCCAGTGGTGAGGTGAAGAAAATATCAAGGGAACAAGCACTGGGCCTGGGTGTTGAAGATCTGCAAGATCTCCTTGATCTTACACTGTGCAGGGATGAGGATGATACAGATTCCTTGGACTTTGAATTACAATTCAAAGGGCAAGTCAGGGAATTATTGATGAGGTAATAAAGATTCCCAATGGAAATGTGATATTTGGGTTTGTGTTTTATAGTTTATAGCAGAGTTAAGATTATTAGGTGTGTTAATGTTTGCGGTTATATAAGAAATTTTATGTATTTGTGAATTTGGTAAGTAACTTAATTGACTTTGAAAGTCAAAGGTGAAAGAAACATGGTTGACTTGACTGTTGGCATTGTTTATTAATCCTGATTTGCAGTAAAATACACTTTGAGCTTTTTTTTTAGCCGTTTAATATGTTATCCTTCTAGTGAATTTTCTTTTCCAGTTGTCCTATCTAAGATAAAACACACGATTAAATCATATGGTCAAATTGTTAAGGGTCTTGATGATTTAAGATGCTAATAGTGTGCCGTATATTAGCTAATTATTTGTAATTTATGTTAACAGTGTTTATATGTTAACACATGTTGACCAAAAGTCAAACAGATGTTGGCGAATAGTGAAACAGATGTTGACCTTAAGTAGATGTTTGGTTTCAGGCCAAATATCTCTTTATGAGCAAACATCTGTTTAACTTCAAACATTTGTTTAAGGCCAAACATATCTTTATTGCCAAACAACTGATATAGAACGCCAAACATTTGTTTAAGCCCCAACATCAGTTTAAGTCTAAACAGATATTTAAACATCTGTTCAAAACACTGTTCAATCTAACATGGTTTTCCATCCATCTATTGACTAAAAGTCAAACAGATTTTCAAACCACTGATTGACTTATTCAAATTTCTGTTGAATACTAAATGAGATGTTGACCAAAACTCAAACAGTTGTTGACGAAAAGTCAAATAGATGTTGACGAAAAACTAAATGGGATGATCCGACCCGGTTACATGGGATATTTTTAAACTTATAACTTTTTAAAGATCCTCACAAAATCTCGGTTCGTTTCTCTCTCCACGTTTCTTTCTACACTTTCTCCAACAAACTCTGTCATCTTCTTCGATTTCTTCCGAACTTCATCAATATCATCTTGTATAATAATAAAGGTATTGTTAAATAATCTAATTTGTTTTGTATTTTTTCATGTTTATTCTTTTAGTTTTGAATTCTATAACCGATTATGGTTCTTGCTATTTTAATGTAAAAGTTGTAATCGACGGTGGTGTATTCATGTATCTCCCTGTTTTTTTTCAATCCATTGTTGGTTATGATTGCGTTTATTGTTGCGGCTTATACTGGAACAATTTCTGATAGTCCTAATTTTTTTGTATATCCGATTACTATGTAGTTATTATGCATGTTATGATAGACATATATGATTCTAAGTGGGTGTTTGGGTTAGTTTATTTTGGAGCAACTTATAACTTATTGAGTTATAAAAGTTAATAAGTTGTTTTTATAATGTTTGGTTTAACTGATTTAAGTTGTTTTTGTGTGTGAAAAAGTTGTTTTTCTGAAGTTAGAAATTATAACTTGTAACTTATGACCTATATAAGTTAATAAGTTGTTTTTGAGAAGGAATCACAAACCCCCCCCCCCCCTAAAAAAAGTGATCTGCATTTCCTGTATCTACCTTTTGTCTTATCCATTGTTGATTTTATTGGATTTCACTTTGCTCATGTATTTATCTTATTCTGATTTATGATATAAAATTTCGATCTTTACTGTTGTATTCTCATTTGTATTTGTAAAGTTATTTATAAAGTTGTTGCTGTGATTCTCATGTATGATATAAAATTTCAATCTTTACTAATGTATTGTCACGTTTATTTGTAAAGTTGTGTATAAAGTTGTTCATGTAACGTTGTTATTCTGAAGTATAATATAAATTTATGATTTTATCTGATGTATTCTCATGTGTATTTGAAAAGTTGAACTTACTATTCTGTTTTTCTATACAATTTATTCAGCTGATGATCCTCCATGTCTATTTGTGATACTTAATCCGAAAAGTAGGTTTTAAGTTTTAATTATATGATTTGATGTAAAATATATAAATATATATATTTTTCGATAGGATAAGAAATTACATGTATTCTCACCTTTTTGATGTTGTCTATTGTTATTTTGATATATATTAGTTGTATCATCTTTTATTTAGATGTATTGCATACCTTAATGGATTGTATTCATTTGTTTCTTAATGTTATTGATTTTTATTCTATATGATTGATACTGTTACAATTTTATGTGAGAATGATTTATGGATTTCCGTGTTACCTTGAAAACAGTAAAAGGAAATGTTTGGTTAGTAATTTTATCCAATCTTAGTTTAACACTTAATTTTAATTTTTTGGTATGATATTTAGCAATAAAAGTGTTTCTTTTATTTATGCTTAGATTTTGCCAAAACAGTATCAAAATTGGATTCAACAGTTTAATTATCCAATTGGAAAAACAAACATCCGGACCACAACTGGAAATGTTTTTAAAGTCAAGATCTATCCTCTAAGCAATGGCAGATATTATTTTTATAATGGTTGGTGTCAGTTGGTAGACAGTTTGAAAATACCTTCAGATTCATGGTTGATATTTCATTATGAAGAAGCATTACAAAGTTTCAGAATATTGTATTTTTATCAAGACATTGCTCTTGCTCCTTGCGAAGAGTTTTACTACAAACCATCTGGTAACGAAGATTATGTGGTATGTAACTTCGAATATTATTCATCATGTAATTTTTTTGGAGATACAGTTGTTTAATTGTTGTGTTTTATTTTTTTACTTAATTTTCTGATATATTTTTACTAATGTACTATTCTGATTGTAGAGTATTAATCGTTGTTTTGTTCATCACAAGATGTTAAACACTATTCCTTCATATCCGGTTCTTATTAAAGGATCTGAAAACCAGAACTGGTCTGTAGGGATGGAAGATATCAACAATGAACTTTACATAATTACCTGATTGAAGGAGATAAAGAATGAGTTGTCATTAACTGCTGATCATCTCATTGTCTTTGAGATGATAGATATTCAGACTTTTCATATCACGGTTTTCAATTGTGCTACCTGTGATTTAGTGCTTCCCCCAGAGGTTTGTGTTGTTGTTAAAGAAAAGGTGATAGAAGAGATTGTCTTGAGTTCAGATACTGAAGCTGTACAGGACATCGTTAATGTCAATGAAAGTGGTATGGTTGTTGGGAATGAAGATAATCAGATCGTACCTATTTCTTTCTGTGTGGACGGTCATTTTGTAAGTTTGTGATGATGAGTTTACTAATATATAATACTTTAGTCAGATTTTAAAGATGTGTTAATTCTTTGTTTATTGAATTGTTCGTTGTTTGTTACAGCGCCTTTTAAAAAAACAGGCTGAAGATCTTGGACTGAATCGTAAGATGGGTTTGAAGATTGTGGACGTGGCAGGTGATGTTTGGAATATTCAAGCTGCTATAGGTTCATCTCGAGGTCAACCAAGATATTATCTGCAAGGAATGAGAAAGTTTGTGAGAGATAAAGGCATGGTTCCAGGTCAAGCATTTACACTTAACTTTGTGAAAGGTAAAAATCTTTTTTATGTTCAGATTAATGTTCTTGGGTTGAAGAAGGCAAGTGCAAAAGGATACATTGAACCAAGTTTTTGGGTTGTAGTTGTTTGCTTTTCGAAACTGATACTAGACTTCTTTATTTAGTTTTGAAGTTGTGATTCTAAAACTATATATGTACATGTAAATTATTAGGTCCATGTCTAACGGAAACAATGTGGAGATGTGAACTAAAGACGGTATACTCCGTTTGACTTTTGGTAAACATCTGACTGACTTTTGGTCAACATCTCATTTAGTATTCAACAGACGTTTGAAGAACTCAAACAGTGGTTTTAACATCTGTTTGACTTTAGGTCAACAGTTCATGGAAACCCATGTTAGGTTGAACAGTGTTTTGAAGAGGAAAACAGTCCTAAAATATAAGAAGACAGTGGATCTGGTTGAACATCTGTTTCACTTTTGGTCAACAACTGTTTGACTTTTGGTCAACATCTATTTGCTCGATCACATTGGGTGTTAAACTATAGTTCTTTAAGTCATTGTTTTGTTTTCTTGAATTCTATATAATTTTGTTAAGAAGTACAAGAACAAACATTTTTACAAAATCCCAAATCACCCCATCATTTAAGTGCATTGAAGTAAAATTGAAAATGATGTTATTCATGTGGTCCTGTTGTGCTTTTGTTTGATCTATAATATGGGTTCATGATTTAATTCGGTAATTTTAAGACAATGTTGTTGAATCGAATGAGATGGTTGATGTAATGTGGTCGTATTAATAACAAATAGTAATTAATCTAAATAACTTTCCCGAGCCCGGGAAGCAATCCCGGGTAAAAACCTAGTACATAATATACAAGAAATACGTGAAAACCCAAACACAAGCAGCAATGGTACACAAGACGAGAGCCACCAGAAGGGGTATCTTGGGTCATTTTCATCACCTTCATACTTTATGTGATCACCATTGGCATAGGGGTTACCAGATGTGGCTTCTGTCCCTTTCTTGTTGGCAATACTATTGGTGGAATTCATTAAACAATGCAAGTTGTATGCACGACAGTGAAAGCAAACAATCATCAACGCACCCTGGATGGATAAGGGGTCGAAACAGTTGCAACGTCTTCCACCTGCTCGGGTTTTTGGTTTGGCTTCCATAGAATTTAGGACGGGGGCTCACTCCATTAGATTAGTAGGATGACAATATCCACCTGACAATATCACGTTAACAGATCATTAATTAATAATGGTATATTTAACGGATTAAATACATATCGTGTCAAGTACGCTAACAAAAACAACATTATTTCAATTAGAATCAATATTTTACATGAAATGATTTACAAGGTTTAATAAATTTAGTGATAATTAAACTAACATAATTATTCTCATCAAGTAAACTGGACTAGCTGTCTTGCAAATCAGAAAATTTTAAATACCTTGAGTATATCCTTAAAACCATGATCATCTATGATAATCACTAAAAATATAATGGATCAAATTATTGTTATCGAACATTATCTATCACAAGAATTGAAATAACAAAAGTTATAATCTCAAAGCAAGCACAGACTATTACTAACCGAGGGATTTCCAAACCATTTGGTAAATTATAAAAGGGATCAAGATTGCCAACAATATGCTCTTAACAAAACACCAACATGTAGACCAAAAAAATGTTGATTATATCAGAGGTCAGACAAACTTATTGTCCAATCTTTTTGTGTATACAATTAATCTCAAAGCAAGCACAGACTATTACTAACCAAGATTGCCAAACCATTTGGTACATTGTTTGGTCAGACACACTAATTGTCCTAATGTTCATTCAATCATTTTGTGTATACAATTAGTATCAAAGCAAGCACAGACTATATTGCTAACCGAGGGATTTCCAAACCATTTGGTAAATTATAAAAAGGGATCACGATTGCCAACAATATGCTCTTAACAAAGCACCAACCTGTAGACCGAAAAAATGTTGATTATATCAGAGGTCAGACACACTTGTTGTCCAAACCATCACCATCTTTTCAAGAAAAAACCACCTTTATAAAGAAAAAAAATTAGAAGGTATTAAGCTTTATGGAAATGAAAGGAATAAATATAGTATCTACCATTTCAGGTTTATATTAATTTAGGAGGATTATGTGTCTTCTGCTAACGGAAAGGTAGCGATTGTAGCATGGAGAGCCGAAAGGAGCTGTTTGCCTACGGTTGACTCCTTGGCCAAAAGGAACATCAACGTAATTGCCGACTTATATGTCTTCTGCGGGGAGGTACAAGAGACGGTCGAACATACATTTGTGTCATGTGGGTTTGCACAAAATATGTGGCAGATTATATCGCAGTGGTGCAAGGTGCAACCAATATATGCTTTCTCAGTTCGAGACATACTGTGCATACATGAGTTCTGCAACGGGTCAGCCAAACGAAGGAAAGCGCTTCAAGCTGTAATTCTAACTATGGTTTGGAGCGTATGGCAGGCCAGAAATGATGCCGTCTTTAATCAAAAGCCGGCTGCGCTGTCAAAGGTAATAGAAAAGGTTAAGCTTCTTGTGGGTGAGACACAGATCAAAGGACAACTTGTTAACCTGGAACAAATGGAAAGCTTTGCTCAAAAACCGTGTTGTATCAACCCATGATTTTATCGAGAACATATCTATAACAGAAAGATCGAATCGAGTTACTCATAGAATTCTTCTCCAATAAAGAAAAGATACAAGCACTTTTAACAAATCCGATTATGAAAATCTAAAAACTGGAACATCTGTTACATATTTTATTTTCAAATCATAACCGAACTGCACAAGGAAGACGTGTTTAGTTACATATCAATTTCTCACGAGTCCATCTCTCAAGCTAAACAAAAAGCCTCTATTTACCATCATCAAATAACACCAATACATAATATACAAGAAATACGTGAAAACCCAAACACAAGCAGCAGTGGTACACAAGACGAGAGCCACTAGAAGGGGTATCTTGGTAATTTTCATCGCCTTCATAGTTCATACTTTATGTAATCACCTTTGGAATAGGAGTTACCAGATGTGGGGTCGAAACAGTTTCCACATCTTCCACCTGCTCGGATTTTTGGTTTGGCTTCCATAGAATTTAGGTCATGGGCTTGCTCCGTTGGATTACTCCCCTCATTGTTCATGTTGGAACATGATTTTTGTTCTTCATTGCTGCAGTATACTTACTCATCTTGCTTCTTTGTTATATTTTACTAAGAGGTTGACAATATCCGCCTAACAATATCACGTTAACAGATCATTAATAATGGTAAATTTAACAGATTAAATACATATCGTGTTAAGTACGCTAACAAAAACAATATTATTTCACTGAGAAGCAAATTTTACATGAAATGATTTACAAGGTTTAATAGGAGTTAATTTCTGTGTTTCGTTTATGTGGTTTGTCAAAAGTCACCATTTCAATCCATTAGTTTAAAAATTGCGATTTCAGTCCTTGTGGTTTCACTTTCATAACCATTTCAGTCACTGTACTTACAGAATAAATGGATTGAAGTTGTTACGATAGTGAAACCACAGGGACTGAAATCGTAATTTTTAAACTAATGGACTGAAATTGTATTTTTTTTTACAAACCACAGGGACGAAAATAGTAACTAACTCATTTAGTAATAATTAAACTAACAAAATTGTTCTAATCAAGTAAACTGGACTAGCTGTCTTGCAAATCAGAAAATTTTAAATACCTTGAGTATATCCTTAAAACCATGATCATCTATGATAATCACTAAAAAAATAATGGATCAAATTCTTGTTATCAAACATTATCCATCACAAGAATTGAATTAACAAAGGTTATAATCTCAAAGCAAGCACAGACTATTACTAACCGAAGGATTTCCAAACCATTTGGTACATTATAAAAGGGATAACGAATGCCAACAATAAGCTCTTAACAAAACACCAACCTGTAGACCGAAAAAATGTTGATTATATCAGAAGGTCAGTTATTGTCCTAATGTTCAATCTTTTTGTGTATACAATTAATCTCAAGGCAAGCACAGACAAAGTAATAGTCTGTGCTTGCCTTGAGATTAATTGTATACACAAAAAGATTGAACATTAGGAACCGAGATTGCAAAACCATTTGGTCAGACACACTATTTGTCCTATTGTTCAATCTTTTTGTGTATACAGACTATGTATGTTACTAACCGAGATTTCCAAACCCTTCGGTACATTATAAAAGGGATCAAGATTGCCAACAATATGCTCTTAACAAAACACAAACCTGTGGACCGAAAAAATGTTGATTATATCAGTGATCAGACACACTTATTGTCCTAACCATCACCTTCTTTTCAAGAAAAACCACCTTTTTAAAGAAAAAATTTAGAATAAATATAGTATCTTACCATTTTAGGTTTATATAAATTTAAGAGCATTATTATATATAAAGTATTAAAAACCAAAGGGCTGCATGCAATTTCTATATAGGATAGGAAAACGTGCAATATAAGGGAATCCTGTGTTTCTTCAATTTGTTCAGCTATGTATCTAAACTCTGGTTTTAGTTAAGCTATGTATTTAAGGGTAGGCAACTCTCAAGAAACGTAACAATTTGTTCAAAAACATCAACATTATTGTCAAGCCTTCGTCTGTCTCTTCAAAAACATCAACAGCATAGTCAAGCCTTCTTCTCTGTATTTAAAAACCAGTCCCCTGAAACAAGTAAAAATAATTCATTATTATAATTCACAAATATGAACAAACTCAGACAAGTTAAAATGTTCTCGCACCGACAACAAGCGATTAACACACGATGTAAAATATAACCAATGCTAAGCAGTAAGCAAACGACAACCAATACCGATGAAATCGTAAAACAAAATGCAAATCCGGTCACATGATGTAAAATATAACCAAAGATAAACACAAACTTATACTGTTAACTGGCATAACATGTAGCCAAACTTGAATTTATAGAGAAATTTTAACTCAAAAGACCCAAAAGAAACAAAAAAATACAGTTTTTAGTTTCAAAAATAAAGTTTATAAGCATGAGGACTGAAAAGAGTTTAAAACAATCTGATTGCTGTTCTTTGCATTGACAAAGACATTGGAGTGATGGCACTATTGTAATTATGTCTAAAAGGAAGGTCTTTTTGGTTACTGTAGACAAGAGTCTTCCTTAATTGTTATTATAGAGTAATTCATGATGTCAATTAGGCACTAAAACACAATCATTACCCCCAAGTTTCAACAACGCCTGTTCAGGTTCAAACATACGCGCTTCAATTACACTATGCCTAAACAAGCACGAAACAATCCTAACAACTAAAACAAGCACAAGTCAAAGACTTATAACATTAACAACCTGATCCTAAACAACTACAAGAATAAAACTAAATCCCTAACCATTTCTCCCAAAAACAATTTGACAGCCAGAATCAACACATTCATTAACCACTAAAAAATTGTTAATCATGTTTATGTCGTAAATTGTATGTAATTTATACTAACTCAGTAGTCCGGAGTACGATGTTGTAGACACGAAGACACCCACGTAAGACATTTATAGGTTCAATGTCTTCATCCACAGCCCAAACAAGAAACGAAGCATCGTACAGCACATATGCAGTTCCAAACAACCCAAAACATTCTCTAACAAACTTCAACTGCTCAGAAGACTTGTCATCAACAAACTGCAAGACATTCTCGTCTTTAACACGTTGTCTAACAACAACCCCATGTTTTCTGAAGAGGTTAACCTCATTAATAACCATGGCACCATCTATCACGGTTATGACTAGCTTAAGCCGGTATAAAAATGTGATAATCCAACGCAATTGTGGGCTTCAGTTATTTATGCAATCCATAAAAATAAAGTCGACACGAAAATGATCCCGTCTAAGAAATCGGTTCCAGGTGTATGGAATGATATCGGGGATGTGGGTGGGACTCTCCTAAAACGTGGCATCAATATCGATCAGAAATTAATAGTGACTGTTGGCAATGGGATGAAAGTCCGATTCTGGAAGGATTTTTGGCTGCACTACGACTTGCTGCTGAAAAGGTTCCCAGATATTTACAAGCTTGCAAAAGACAAAGATGGAATGGTTAATAGTTACTCGACTAAAGTGGGTTCGGATATAGTTTGGAAGTGGGACTGGATTAGAGGCCCAAGTACGGCGGTGAATGGGATCAGCTGGGCTGGCTCACTGGTCTCTTGCACACGGTCCGAATTGATGGCCATAAAATGGATGTTTGGCGCTGGGATAATAAAGATGGGTTAAAGGTGTACGTGCCGAGATAGCAACGATCGATAATGAAGCTGAAAGTGAGGAACCGTTCAGATGGAATTCATGGGCTCCTCTAAAGAGTAATTATTTGCTTTGGAGGGCTCTAAAAGGAAAAGTGGCTACTAAAATAAGTTTGGAAAAAAGAGGTATTAATTTGCAGGATAATCATTGTGATAGATGCGGGTAGGGTCCTGAAGACGCGAATCATGTTTTTGTTAATTGTATTTGGGCCCGAAGTATATGGTGGCAAATTGCGGTCTGGATGTGCATACCCCCTCTGATTAATTTGTGCAGTTTAAAGGAGGTGGTGAAAGAGTTGACTGACAATATTGGGTCGGCTAGATGGAAGAGAGTCGTCTACACGGTTATTCTGGCAACGGTGTGGCGAATTTGGAACGCTAGGAATCTTAAAGTGTTTGAGGGGCAGTTTGTTCCAACCCGGAGAACTGTCGACCTCATAAAAGAATACGCTTTCCTTTGGATTTCGCATCGCACAAAGTTACCAAAGCTGGACTGGGATAAGTGGGTTGAGTTTAACGTTTCAGACATGTTGTAATGGCTTTGCCTTTTTTTTTTCTATGTTTCTTTCCGTTTCCTTGTTTGTTTTGATCTTTCAGCCACTATTTATATATATATATAAATAGTGATTTGCCGTTCAAAAAAAAGTTGAGGTGCAGTAGGTCACCATACATGGGTTCTAATGCTAACCTCTATTTCCAATACCTACATTGAATATATGCAATGAAAGAGTTGCTTGTACCCAATGCAATACAACTTGTAAAATTGATGTATATAATGATTTTTGTGATATCAAAGTACATACTATTTACTCTAAATTGTTGTGTGCTTGTGTTTGATTTATTTTTAAAGACAGTTATCTTTATAAGTTAAAAAATTTCCAAGAAGGTTATTAAAATATACGACCTCGTAACGTGACTATACATAATAACATTCATAAAGGACTGTTACAAGAGAAAGCATAATACAATATACAAGAGACTTTTATCCAATTTTCATATGTCTAAAATTTTTTCATATTGTCAAGTACTCACCATCCACGAAATCCTTTTATAAATTAATAATTCACAACGACACTTTATACTTTTATTTATTTATTATTATTAACTGAAATTTAACTTTTATTTAGTTTATAATGAGATAAGCAATTTTTATTTGATTTAGTGGATTTCATTTCTTCGGTAGAGTTTAAGTAAAATCAGCTTAACGACCAACATCAGTTTAGTTTATGATAGTATTGATATAGAACAGTCATTTGGTTTTTAAATTATGATTTGCACAAAAGAATATGTTTTACATTGAAAACCATAACACGTGTACTGGTACTGGTTACTATAATAACAATATTGGTATCAATGTCGATAAAAAAACAATAAAAACAAACACTGGTATCGATTCCGATAATATCAATACCGGTTTCGTTGTATGTATATATTCGGTTCGTTATAGTATTTTGAACATAACTCTTTTTACAGAAACGTCGAAAACATAAAATAATAATCACAATCACATACTATACTTAAAAAAAAAAGATAATGAACACGAGTTATTCAAAGAAAATCAAGTTAAATAAAAAGTAAGTTAAAAAGAATATTACTTAAAGAGTGAAATTGGAACTTAAAAACAATTAATATAATAATATATAAAATTTATATCACTATTCATCACCATTCTTAAACCATAAAAAAATGAATATCGGTGTCAATACTTATGTTGTTCGGTCAATTTGATTCTCAGTACACTTCCGGTATGCGGTATAACAACCGAAAGAGAGAAGGTGTGGAAAAGAATATCAACAGGTCAAGATACGTATCCAAGAAAAGACGAAATAATAAAAGCAAACAAAATACCAGTCATTGTAATACCTAAAAGACAAAATACTAAAAAGAATAAAAGTATAGAGACCCAACTTGTATATTAGCGAAGTTAAAGTTGAAGTATTAAACATATATATAAGTATTAGAGGATGTTTGGTAGCCTATTAATGATTACATTAAGGGACAATATCTGAATTAATCAGTATTAAGTCTGTTTGGTTCATCAGAAAGGCACATATGAATCATGTAGAAAACCACTTACACATTAAGTTTCAAAATGATGTTGAATCGAAATTTTACCCCTTTGTCCCTTCACTTGTGTTCATAACCCTCAGCTGATCACTCACGCACCACCGCCTTGACCCACTACCACTTCCTCCACCACACCGGCATACTCTTACTTGTTCAGCACTACTGGTTCAGAGTCTCTTACCTAATCAGGCCTTTCTATCGGCTTAGCAATTAATGCTACAAAGGTTACCAAACAACCCCTTAAACATGTATATTAGCAAAGTTAACTAATAGGGAAAATACTATATTAAAGTAGAGGAGCTAAACATGTATATTATAAAGTTAAGAGTAAACTGCCATTTTGGTCCCTGAGGTTTGGCCAGTTTTGCCACTTTAGTCTAAATCTCAAACTTTTTGCATCTAGGGCCCTGTGGTTTCTTTTTTGTTGCCATTTTGGTCCAAATTTCAAATTTGGCCAGATTCCCCAACTTAAACCCCATATTTTGTCTTTATCATCAGGGGTATTTTGGTCATTTAGATTTATTATAACTCAAATTTAATAAATAATAATGCCGCTGCCTGAACAACAACAACAATAATGCCACTGCCAGAACAACAACAAGCACCACCACCACCACCACACCACCACCCCCACCCCCACCCCCACCACCGCATCATCCCCACCACCACCATCCCATTGCCGCCAACACCACTATCCCACTGCTGCCAACCCTCCCAAACCCAAAACCCTCAAAAACCCTCACATAACTCAAAGCAGCCACAAAATTCAACTGCCAAAGCAAATTGTCCTAACCCTATGGCTTCAAAATCTCCGACAATCAAATCGGCGACCAAACCTGTTAAATCAGCAGTGAAGAAACCGCGAAGATGAAGGGGTTCCGTCAGATCGACGGCGGAGATGAAGGCGGCGGCGTAGCTAAGGTGGTTTTGGAGATGAAGGCAGCGGCGTAGCTGAGGCGGCGGCGTAGCTGAGGTGGATCTTCAGTGGTGGTGGTGATTGACGGAGGTGATTCATAAGAACAATAAATCTGATTCAGGAGGAGGTGAAGGTGGAGGAGGTGAGGGTGTCGGGGGTGGCGGCGGTGATGGTGGAGGCGGTGAGGGCGATGGTGGTGGTGGTGGATCTTCAGTGGTGGTGGTGATTGACGGAGGTGATTCACAAGAACAGTAAATCCGATTCAGGAGGAGGTGAAGGTGGAGAAGGTGAGGGTGTTGTAACACCCCAAAAACAGGCTTGGTAATTTAAACCCGGCTAATATGAAGGAACGGGAAAAAGTACCGTTAGTGGTAACATGAATATAAGTAACAAGATAAGAGTTTCATTCTCATTTATTATCAAATGAAACTTGAGGGACTGAAACCGTTAAAAAGGAAACATGAGTTATTAATAAATGAAAACACACACACACACACACACTTCGTGTGTGTGTTCTATACGATCAGAAGAAGAAAAAGAAAAGGGTTTAAACCCTAGATCATGAAGAATCATCAAATTGAAGGGCCAAATGAAGTCTAAATTCAGAACCAAACGTGAATTAATGATCACCCAAGCTAGGGGATCATAAGGTATGTAAAATTTTGATGATTCGTGAAGTTGTAAAATTTGAATAATCATCATAATCGCGAATTATGTATGGATTAGAGAAGCTATGGCCAAATTAGTGATGTATGCTCGTTTAGGAACAAACCCTATGTGAAGATTCTTAGTAAATTGCTATAATTTGGGTGTTTGGATGAATTACTACACTTAGCTAAGTGGGTTTGTGTTTAATCCATGAAATGGTATGAACTTGATTGTGAATATGTGTAGTATGTGATGTGTACTTGTACATGGATTGAGTATGGTATAGAATTTATATGATGTTTACTTGTGTTGATGAATGAAAGTGATATTTAGAAAGGAAAAACATGAAATACTTGTACATCATGAGTCGGAAGTGGTTAAGAAAGAGTTACTAATAAGTATGGGTAAAGGAAGTAAGAAAAAGTCCTTATCAAGTTTGGGTAAGAAGGAAGATTATATGATGGTATTATGCATGAAAATGAGATAAGAAATTATACATATAGGTATGGATTTGATTGTATACAAGTAATTGGAATTCGTAGGAGAGGAGGACCATGAATACGAAAGAATGGAAAGTTATGTGTATGTGATTACATGTATAGATGTGTGCATTTAGAACTTGCATGTAGTATTGTATAAGATGTTGATTGTAAGTATGTGTACGTATGAAAGGTATGTATGATGGAATTGGTATTTAGCTATATGCACGAACGAATGAGACTTGTTTATGTGTATATGTGGACCTACATATATGAAATGAGTCTAATGATGCTAACCGTTTTCTATTGAGAATGGAATGGAAGTGCAGGTATAAACATAATGGAAGTTGAAGGATTGGTATTGAAGTTCAACGAAAGTGTTAGAAAGGATGGATGAATGGATTTACATAAGCGCGATCAATAGATGTTGATGCCTTATTATGCATATGATAAGATTGTGTATGATGTCACCGGTTGCTAATGATGTGATTGAATGTGGTGACTGCAGGTTTTACTGGTTTACGGATTTTTCATCATGGAGTGTAAGCGGTTAAAGATCGAGTCAAGACATGGATTGTACGTGGGTGTGTATGTGGTCACTTAATTTGATATAAGTATGTCAGGTTTTAATTAATTTATAAAAAGAGATTAATGTATTTAAGTGAAAGAAAGAATATCATGAAAGAAATTTTAGGTATGTACTTTCCGTTGCGAATTAAGGGTAAAAACGTGTTAGGGCGTTACAAGTGTTGGGGGTGGCGGCGGTGATGGTGGAGGCGGTGAGGGCGAAGGTGGTGGTGGTGGATCTTCAGTGGTGGTGGTGATTGTTTGAGAAGATGAAGGTTTAATTTGGTGGTGATTGTTTGAGAAGATGGGTCTTCAGTGATGGTGGGGTTTATATATTAATGGTGTTAATCAATATTAGGTTATAATAAATCTAAAATGACCAAAATGCCCTTGAGGATAAAGACAAAAAACCAGGTTTTAAGTTGAAAAATCTGGTCAAATTTGAAATTTGGACCAAAATGGCAACAAAACGAAACCACATGGACCAAAATGGCAACATGTTTGAAATTTGGACTAAAGTGGCAAAACTCGCCAAACCTCAGGGACCAAAATGTCACTTTACTCTAAAGTTAAAGTTGAGTGACTAGATACATGTATTACCAAACTTAAAGGATTAAAAGGGTAAAATTGAAATTTACCTTAAGTAGTTGGCATGTAAAAAAATAATAAGAAGGCTTGAGTCACCCACATGTGACTCTAGCCAAACCCCATGTCCCTTTTGTAGTATGTATAAGTTTGATTATCAGTATAGTACTAGCATAGTACTGGTACTCGGTATAACAATCAAGAGAGAGGACATTAAACATTGGGAAAAAGAATATCGAGACGTCAACATTCGTGTCCAATAAAATACTAAAAGACGAAATACAAAAAGCAAACAAAATAGTAGTCATGATAGTACCTAAAAGACAAAATACTAAAAGAAATAAAAGTATATGGACTAAACTTGTATATTAGCAAAGCTAAAGTAGAAGTATTAAAAATGTACATAAGTATTAAACATGTATATTATCAAAGTTAATTAATAGAGAAAAATATTGTATTAAAGTAAAGAGAATAAACATGTATATTAGAAAGTTAAAATAGGGAGATTAAACACGTATATTGTCAAATTTAAGGGTTAAAAAGGGAAAATTGAAACTTACCTTAAGCCACCAAATGTAAAAAAATAAAAAAGAAGGTAGGATGCCATAGAATTTTTATAGTATGTATAATGTTTTTAACGCATCGACTTTTTATGCCATGCATGATTGTAAAACAAGGTTTTCAAGTTTGAGTACTCTTCGAGGAATCGCTCCAAGGTAGGCTGCCAAGACGATTTTCTTCAACTTCATCTAATTACTCATAATCGATCAAACGCGGTCAACCTAGGCTAAAATCAAATCCACTAGGTCAAATCAGCCACTTGCACTGTTAAACAGGACATGTTGACACAAAGTTTGACGTCCATTTTGCAAGTAAAAAACAGTTAACTCTTATAAAAATTTATTAAACATTCGAAAAATTATTATCTAATGGAATAAAACTTATAAAAGTTTTCTCTATAAATACCGTTAATGCTTTATTTCTACATTCATCATATATTTTAACTCCAATGGTTCTATTTAATTTCTATCAATCAAATTCTCAATAGGTGTTATGGCTAACGGTGAGATCATCTCAACTTTGATAGCGGATTAACTCTCTCTTGCTGCCAGGTAATTTTGCGTTAATGTTCGAAATTCAATCCATGAGTTTAAGGATGATTTTTTTTAATTTGATGCCAGGTAATTAACAAGGTAGGTTAACACTCACAATCTCATCATGCTAGATTTTTTCGTTGTGACATTATAAACCTAAATATATGTTGTAAGTTTGTTGGGAATTCAAATCTATCTCTACATGTTAAAAACTTTAAATCCGATTCGATTCGATACAAATTCGAATTTATTTTTTAGTTTTCAAATCGAATTTGCATTAGCTTCAAATTTTGAATTGAATTTGAATTTACTATTTCCAATTTCATATTCGAAATATATATAGTTTATTTTTTACATAGTTTTAATAATACGAGCTTTTTAAATTGAAATATATATCTTTATTTTTTTAACCGGACCAACTCAAATTCGAATCAAATTTCGTTCGAATTTGATTCTTTTTTTTCTAAATCATATTCAAATTCATATTGGAAACCGAAATCCGATTCGTTAGGCACTTGTAACATATACATAGATCCTATATTTTTATCTCTAGCATTAAACTTGTCTTTGGAGTGTGATTTTTCAAGGTTCCACTCAATTCATTTTATAAAAGATTTCTATATAAAAGATTTCTATAACGTTTGTAGCGTAACTTGAAACCTCAAGATGACAAAGAAACGACTCGACTCAATCATAAAAAACTTCCTAATAAGTTTACACTTCAACATTATAGTTTTTTGTTTCTCCAATCCATTCATAAAGCATTTTATTTCTCCCATTAGCTACTAGAATACATATAATAAAAGCTAATTATTTGGAGGACAATAATACATCTAATAAAAAGAAAAATTAGAGTGGTTGTAAACCGGAGTCCCCTATGTAGACATATGTTAACCACCAATACTATTATATTGCATTATGCATTATTGTGGAGATGTTTCATTTGTTAGAATTTTTATACAAGCCAAAATTGATATTTTATTATGAGTACGTTGGATACGTATTCACTTCTTCTTGTTTTTCATGTACAACGAGACCCATGAATATGACATATACTCATTAAAAAAATATGTTGACAAATAAAATATAACCATTTTGAGTAAGAAACAATAAACAATTGAGGGACTCGAAGCCACTTATTTTCTTGTTTTCTACAAAACAAACAAATTGATACAATTACTACTTGCTAAAATATTCTAACATACTAAACCTGAAAATTAAGTGAAAGTGGGAAATTCTTATTTTTTTAATATTTTTTCCTATTTTGTCAAGTATGTATTTTAGTCACATAGAGCTGAGGGTCTCTCTGGAAGCAGCCTCTCTATCCCTAGGGATAGAGGCAAGGTCTGTCTACATCCCACCCTCCCCAGACCCTACAAGTAGCTTTGCTATTTGTGGGATTTACTGGGTATGGTTGTTGTTGTTGTATTTTAGTCACATAATTTAAATAACGTGTATTTACATTAGTAGAGTAATTATGTAAATCCTAATATATATATATGGTTGGTTAACGTACAATATTCCTTAACGTACGATGTGTATGAGATGAAATTACGCACGTTATAAAACTCAAAAACCTTAATCACGCGTGTTGAAAACCATAATCACGCACGAACATAATCACGCATGTACAAAATCAGAAATCATGCATGGGGCAAAAAACCTAATCACGCATGTTATAATTTCATCAGTGTACGTTAAGCAAAATTGTACAATACACTTTCACTATATATATATATATACTAGGATTTTGACCCATGTCGTGCGTTGCAGCGGCAACATCGAGTTTGTGACTTCGTTACACGCGTAACGATGATGGCATTAACATGTGGTTATCGCAAATGACATGTTTTTGACTTTGTTACAAATGTTATGTTCCTGACATTGACATCATTAGACATAGATAATAAAAAAGAGTATAATGTCTCGGACGTTGCGGTGTAAAGTTTTAAAAGTAATTTAGACAATGGTTTAAAGACGTAAAAGTAATTTAAAATTAACGTGGTTAGGCATAGGTAACAAAAGTATATTGTGTTATACGTTACGATGTAAAGTCGTAAAAGTAATTTAACTAAAATGAGGTGTCAAGTTGTTAAGTACAAAAGGTTGGCGGGTCAAATTTATCCATTACCGAAAGTTAGAATTGAATGTGTAATTTACTTAAAGATGAGGTTAATAACGTTTTATATCAAAAGTTTGAGGGTGTGACCCGCACGTTGTGGCATGTGTGAACTCGATCTTTTCCGGTGTGCACGTATAGTAAAGGAAATAGAAAACTAAAACAATATAATTGTAACATCTCACGTGTTTATTTTATTTTCGGTAGATTGTTAAAGGAGAAAACCGTTTTTAAACATTATTACAAAATGTTTAGTTAAGGTTAAATCTATATATAATCTAAAATTTAGTTGCATGTTCTATTTTAAAATCAACATTTATGAAGTTTTAAATGCAGTACTAAATTGAAATTGAAACTAAATTTAGTTGCATCTTCTATTTTAAATTGAAACTGAAAACTAAATAGCTAAATATTGATTAAAATAATATATTACAAAATCATAAGTCCGCCTACATCCACCTTATTGCTTTTAATTAGGGTTTTGAACATCTAAACCTCTGAAGCTGTGGAATCGATCATCCACAAACAAACCCCTTCTCGAAACCCCTTCTCGATGAATTTTCACGGAAATCACCAATTTGTCCCCAAATTTCGTCTTCAATTCTTCACAAAATTCACTAATAATCGGTGAAAATGGGGAACTCCTTTGGATGTTCAGCCTCCGGTGAACGGTTGGTGTCGGCTGCCAGAGATGGAGACTTTGTTGAGGCGAAGATGCCTCTTCACCTTGCCGCTGCTAAAGGCGATAATGATGTATGAATTTATCGCTTCTCACCTGTTTATTTTGTGTTTAATTCTTGATAATGGAGCTGATGTTGATTCTAGGAATTATTGTGGTCAGGTAATCATTCTTCGGTTTCGAAATCGACATGGACATCCAATATTAGCTCTAAAGATATGCTCACCGACGTTCCGAGCGATCCCCTGTTCTTCCTCGATAAATCCAAAGGTTAGATTAATAGCTTAATTACTTGGCTTAATTACATCTTAATTACTTGGATATTAACAGTTTAATTAGTTGGTCATTATTCTAAATTGAACGAATTTCTATTGTCCAAAAAACTGTTAATTTATGGTCTGTTTTTTTTTTTTTTGTTGCTAATATATGTATCTGGATTGTAGAAGTTAAATATATACCACCTCATATTTGAAAAAAAGATTTATTTTGGATGTTTATGTAGTGGTTTGTGTTGTAATATTAAATTTTGCCAAAATATGAAAGTTGGATTATTTTCAACTACAAACGAAAAAGTCCAAAGTGAGTCATTAATCAAGATCCAATTTTAAAGTGAGAATATTGATATTTTATGATCAGCTGACTGCAGTGCATGGTGAGTGTTCATATTCAAGTGTTTTAACAGTTTAAGTTGAAGTCATTTAAGTTTTACAGCATCAAGGTTCATTTTTCTTACTGTCTGTGTTTGACTCACTGACTTTTAATCTTTCATATCCTTGGTAAAAAGGAAATATATAGTATTAAAATGAGATTTCACTTATTGAGACATAGATAGTTAACTTGTTTTATATATATTTATTAATGAGTAATAATGTAAAATAAGTAAATGGCTAACGGGTGAATGTGAATATGTCTCCTGCAACTTTTTAGTACAGTACATGGGATTATTAAACAGCTAATAATGTATATTGGACATTAAGTTTAAAAACTGTTTTCTTTCTGGGAAGGTGAATGGTCTGAATTTCTATTATATGAGCTCCATCTTCCCTATTGTTGATTTCTGGTCTTAATTACAGCTTAATTACTTGGATATTAACAGTTTAATATACAACAATTGGACATTAAGTTTAAAAACTGTTTTCTTTCTGGGAAGGTGAATGGTCTGAATTTCTATTATATGAGCTCCACCTTCCCTATTGTTGTAGGCCCATATTCAGACTTGCTACTCTACTATCATGGCTAGCTCTCTTAGTGTGAATACATCGGGAATTGGTGTTGGCAACCAAATGGTCCTTACTGACCTCCGTGAAGGGAGTACCGGCCCCATCACGGTTATGGTTTGCAGAAAGTGGGACGTCACAAGTGTCAATGGACGCTACATGAGCACCGACTATGTTGTCAGTGATATAAAGGTAACTCTCACCCTTTTAACCCACGTACCATTTCCCTTTTACGAGTTTCATCGTTATTGAAAGTCTGCTGTTTGGTTTGCACAGGGAGGTGTGATGCATTGTACCGCCCGGAATAACATTGCACACTACTTCTTTGACAAGCTCAAAGAGGGCGGGATATATTTACTCAAGGGTTTTATAGTCCAGGGCACCGATCAATACCGGATTCTAAAAGACAGCCCCTTTGTTATCGGGTTGAATGGCTCCACGACTGTTAAGAGGGTTGACGATGCCAGTGGTTCATTTACGCGCTACCCGTTCTTACTTACGGCGTTTGAGGACCTCGAACCAACAGAGGGCAAGTATTTTGTAGGTATGTTTACTCTCCTCATGCTGGTGTAACGGTTGTTTGCTTCTCTTATATAAAAAATGGTCTAATAAAGGTTAGAGTACTTATTGGTTACTAACTAAACAGTCATGTTTGTAAAATGCATATTCCATTAGTCCCTGCGTGTTTATATTTGAATTTTGAATAGTAGCATTTACAAAAATGAGTGGCTTATTACATTGTTTTGTGGGCCTATTGATAGCTTATTATTTAGACCCCATTGATAGTTGGGGCTTGAGAGTTCATTTTATTCATAATAATTAGTATACTGGCTAACATCTATCTATGTATTTATGGAATTATGGGTTACCACAGATAGTTACTTAATGTGTCGCCAGTGATAAAAGTTGGTTACAAAGACAACTATGGTAGGTACAACTTAGAGGTTGATTTTCTTGCATCAAAACACAACATAATCCATTTGCATAATCGGACATATGGCCATTTAGTTTACATATTGATCAGCTATAATACTCGCAAAATACAAGAACTTGCTACCAAGGTTTTTATTAATATTTTGAGTACAAACCAGGGTGTTCAGAAGCCGAAAAGCAACGAGTGATCATGTGTTTAAAAGCCGCGGTTGAAAGAAGGGCACCCGAGGGTGTGCGTCTCGAGCTATTCAAACCCGACAAACCCGGGCTGTTGGCCCAAGTGACACGAACGTTTAGAGAAAACGCGATGAACGTAACACAGGCCGAGTTATCTACAACAATGGGTATGGCTCTAAACATTTTCTATGTAACGGACGCGATTGGAAACCCGGTATTACTTGGACATTATTGCTTGATAATGGAGCTGATGTTAATTCTAGGAATTATTGTGGTTATGCTGGTTTTTTTTTTTTTTTTTGTTGTTTTGTGGTTTTAGATTGTTGCATTGCTGCTTGATAATGGAGCTGATGTTAATTCTAGGAATTATTGTGGTCAGGTAATCATTCTTCGGTTTCGAAATCGACATGGACATCCAATATTAGCTCCGAAGATATGCTGACCGAAGTTCTGTCATATTTCACGCAACCATCAATACCGGAGAAAACGGAGCGTAACTGGTACTTATTCAGCCTTCATAGTTCATATTATCATACATTTTAAAAAAAATTATGAAATGGTTTTTGTTTATTTTGCTAAAATTGGTTTTTTTTCATTTTTTCAGGAATTTTATATCAGACGTATAGATGGAAGCTCGATTAGGTCAGAAGCCGAAAAGCAACGAGTGATCATGTGTTTAAAAGCCGCGGTTGAAAGAAGGGCACCCGAGGGTGTGCGTCTCGAGCTATTCAAACCCGACAAACCCGGGCTGTTGGCCCAAGTGACACGAACGTTTAGAGAAAACGCGATGAACGTAACACAGGCCGAGATATCTCCAACAATGGGTATGGCTCTAAACATTTTCTATGTAATGGACGCGATTGGAAACCCGGTATTACTTGTACATTATTGCTTGATAATGGAGCTGATGTTAATTCTAGGAATTATTGTGGTTATGCTGTTTTTTTTTTTTTTGGTGTTTTGTGGTTTTAGATTGTTGCATTGCTGCTTGATAATGGAGCTGATGTTAATTCTAGGAATTATTGTGGTCAGGTAATCATTCTTCGGTTTCGAAATCGACATGGACATCCAATATTAGCTCCGAAGATATGCTGACCGAAGTTCTGTCGTATTTCACACAACCATCAATACCGGAGAAGACGGAGCGTAACTGGTACTTATTCAGCCTTCATAGTTCATATTATCATACATTTTTTAAAAAAAATTATGAAATGGTTTTTGTTTATTTTGCTAAAATTGGTTTTTTTTCATTTTTTCAGGAATTTTATATCAGACATATAGATGGAAGCCCGATTAGGTCAGAAGCCGAAAAGCAACGAGTGATCATGTGTTTAAAAGACGCGGTTGAAAGAAGGGCACCCGAGGGTGTGCGTCTCGAGCTATTCAAACCCGACAAACCCGGGCTGTTGGCCCAAGTGACACGAATGTTTAGAGAAAACGCGATGAACGTAACACAGGCCGAGTTATCTGCAACAATGGGTATGGCTCTAAACATTTTCTATGTAACGGACGCGATTGGAAACCCGGTATTACTTGGACATTATTGCTTGATAATGGAGCTGATGTTAATTCTAGGAATTATTGTGGTTATGCTGTTTTTTTTTTTTTGTGTTTTGTGGTTTTAGATTGTTGCATTGCTGCTTGATAATGGAGCTGATGTTAATTCTAGGAATTATTGTGGTCAGGTAATCATTCTTCGGTTTCGAAATCGACATGGACATCCAACATTAGCTCCGAAGATATGCTGACCGAAGTTCTGTCATATTTCACGCAACCATCAATACCGGAGAAGACGGAGCGTAACTGGTACTTATTCAGCCTTCATAGTTCATATTATCATACATTTTAAAAAAAATTATGAAATGGTTTTTGTTTATTTTGCTAAAATTGGTTTTTTTTCATTTTTTCAGGAATTTTATATCAGACGTATAGATGGAAGCCCGATTAGGTCAGAAGCCGAAAAGCAACGAGTGATCATGTGTTTAAAAGCCGCGGTTGAAAGAAGGGCACCCGAGGGTGTGCGTCTCGAGCTATTCAAACCCGACAAACCCGGGTTGTTGGCCCAAGTGACACGAACGTTTAGAGAAAACGCGATGAACGTAACACAGGCCGAGATATCTACAACAATGGGTATGGCTCTAAACATTTTCTATGTAACGGACGCGATTGGAAACCCGGTATTACTTGGACATTATTGCTTGATAATGGAGCTGATGTTAATTCTAGGAATTATTGTGGTTATGCTGTTTTTTTTTTTGGTGTTTTGTGGTTTTAGATTGTTGCATTGCTGCTTGATAATGGAGCTGATGTTAATTCTAGGAATTATTGTGGTCAGGTAATCATTCTTCGGTTTCGAAATCGACATGGACATCCAATATTAGCTCCGAAGATATGCTGACCGAAGTTCTGTCGTATTTCACGCAACCATCAATACCGGAGAAGACGGAGCGTACCTGGTACTTATTCAGCCTTCATAGTTCATATTATCATACATTTTTAAAAAAATTATGAAATGGTTTTTGTTTATTTTGCTAAAATTGTTTTTTTCCCCATTTTTCCAGGAATTACCAAACGATTTTCAAATAATATTTTAACCAATTAACTCTTCCATTTTATTTAATAATATAGATTTATATATATATAGACTTCTCATATTCAGATTCCATAACATCAAAATATATGTTATCATCATTTATTATTATTATTATTATTATTATTTGTTATCATTAATGCAATTAGATGTGTGAGCAACTTTACACCTGATGACTCCTCATATTCAGATTCTATAACATTTTTGCATTTAAACTTTCATTAAAATGAAAACTGCCACAGGTCATCCCAAGAGCCTACGTATCATGTCTCTATAAATACACAGCCACAGTCAAGCATCCTCCCTTTCATTATGCAACCTGTGACTGAAAATCGGAAGACACCTGCCAACATGAAGAAAACCACTGCTGTTTCTAACTGTTCAGAAAGTTTGGCGACTCTTGAAGAAATATTACACCATGGTCGAGAAAATAAGAAACACACGGTAACAAAACTTTCTAAAATTTCGATTGTTTCCCCCGGCATTATTATTATTATCCATACATTAAATGTGTTTCTTCTAATCCATGCAGAATGTTGAGTTCAATTGTCGTGTGGTGATTAAAGGCGTACGTAATAGCGAAGAGTGGTTCAGACTTATGTGTGGAGGAGGAAAATGCATGAAAGGTGTACCGCGTGATCACGGGGAGCTGTGGTGTGCTGGCTGTGAAAATCCAGTTATGTTTCCCCAAGCAAGGTTCGGTTTTGGTATTCTATAGTTATGTGCGTTGGCAAACGCCTTTATACACTTTCACATCTGAAAAAAAAACTTTCAACAGGTTCCATCTTGAACTTGATGTGCTCGATTCCACGGCAAATGCAGTCATCGTGTGCTTCGATGACACTGCACAGATTCTAACAAGCACCACTGCTCAGTCTATACTCAATGTGGAATCGGGTCTCTCGCATATCTACACCGTTTATTCCGAAAGCATCCAGGATAGCTTCACTCCAGTCATGATACAGAACTCTAACGGTAGCATCTCAACGCTCCCAAACTGCTTACACTCACCTGTGGGCACCACCCGAACCATCCAAGTTGATACATCCACATACTACCATCATGGGGCCTTTGAGAGCTTCAACTGCAAGCGTGTGCTCCCAGACGAAACTAATTGTGAATCCGTTGGATCTACCACTCCTACTCCCATGACTAGGAAGGGTAAAGGGGTGATGACAATACCAACACCGGTTAAGCTCAAAGAAACAATCAGAAAGTACATGTAAGTTTCTATATATACTTTTGACTTACCAAATTCCATGAACCACATAACTACATATCCATTTGTGTCGTGTTTAAGTAAATGTTCAAAATTGAATATTATATGATACAAACATCATGCTTATTTCTTTATGACTAACTATAAACAAGTATAATTACACCATTGGTTTTGTTATGTGCTTTTTCGATTTGAGAACGCATACGACCCCATCGCTTTAGTGTTGAAATGAATTGTAATGGAACTTACCCACGGCAAGTCGGCAACGCGCGGGCATTACCACTAGATTCCCACATTCCGTAAGGTTACCTTTCTTTATGTCGATTATGATGAAATTTGTAGTGAATTTGTTTATGCTTTTTTGTTCGTTTGGATATTTAAGTTAAATCATTAGTTTATGCTTTTTTCCCCTATTTATACATGCCAAATAGCTAAATGGAATGAATTGAACTTCAACAAGCTTGAACTGCAGTTCATAAATGGGAATTTACTTGAACGGAGTTACATTCTATCAAGTTTTAATTACAAAATAATGGAATATGAACTACTAACATATACATCATCCAAGTTAAAGTTCTGTCTAACATTTCCTTTCTTTCTTTCACAGCCCTACTTATGAAGGTTCTGATTCAGATGGTTCTGTGGGTAACTACTAAGGGGAACGTCGACTACATGGCCATGCATTAGCGGCAGAAGATTTCGTGAATTATTGAATAAAACCGGAAGCTTTGTGAACTCCTTTAAGTTTTTTTCATGTAATATATGTTTTTAGACTTGGCATACATGTTTGTTCTTAAACAGATTCCGCAAACAAAGTTTCCTGTGCTATGCACGCCTTAAATTTTGTGTGGCCGGCTTATGGTACAAGCTCTTATCACGTTTTGTATGGCTTCTCTTACATTGTCTTTTGGCTAATTATCTTTTATCCATACATAAACATTTTCCCCGAACACACAACAAAATGAAGGACACTAACTGTTGGTCATGCCGTGCATCGCACGGGCCTACCCTCTAGTATATACAAAAGTAAACAAAAGAAAGAGTGTGAATATATATTATAGGAATTTATGGAAATAAAATTAACATTTGCTGATTTGCATTTACACTAAAAAACAAACGAAAATTGCAGTTGAAGGGTGAGTAATAAAAAAGAAGGAATCCAGTGTCAAATGAAGATTCGAACTCTGGTTGAAACTTTATATAGGGTGTGCCTTAGCCACTGATCCATCCATTTCTCTATTTATATTATACCTTTCATTTGTTATATAAACAAACATTGTAAGGAAAGTAAACCTGTTAGGATTTGATTGGTGAAGAAGGTCACCGACCTTTTATTATAAGAGTATACTAGTACTTTTGCCTGTCGCGCGTTGCGGCGGCACGCGGCGGGTGGAAACATGTAGTAAGGCAACACACGATTCGAAAAACGCAATGTGTAAAAGACAATTAAAAAAAAGTGTAATACATAATGCATAAAATACAATTATAAAAAAATAGTAAAACACAAAGGTAGATATGATGTGTAAAACACAAAAACTAAGACATTTCGTAAAACACAGTGCATTGGTATTTGCACAGTAAGAGTAGTAGTATAGGGGTTAAAATGGAGTAATATTGCAAGGCATAAAAACACAAAGTCTAAATTTTGAGGGAAAATAAATGTAGAAGGGTAAAAAGGGAAAGTATAAAAGTAGAGGGGTGGTGGCGGAAAAGCGTTGAGGGGGTGGTGGTAGAAAAGGCAAAGTGTAAAAGTAGAGGGGTTTGGCGGAAATGTGTAAAAGATGAGGGGGTGGTAGTATAAATGAGAAAGTAGAGAGTTGATGGCGTAAATACGTAAAAGTTGAGGGGGTGGTGGAAAAGCAAAGTAGAAGGGTGATAATAGCAAAGTTTGAAAAGCGAGGGCTAGATTATGGAAATTCAGAATAAAGGGGCCAGTTGTGACAAAGTATAAAAGTGGAGGGTGTCGGTGGTGTAAAAGCCACCAACTTTATACTTTAAGATAGAGAAGAATATATATATATATAGGGTAAGGATAGTGTAAAAAGGGCCTAAAGTGTGAGAAGTGTATTATAACACTATATAACACCATATAAACACCGTATAACAATATGTAACACCATATAATACCATATAACACTATGTAACACTATATAACAAATATAACACTATACATCTATCATAGACATGCTATCAGACAACCTATAGTGTTATATTTGTTATATAATGATATATAGTGTTACATAGTGTTATATGGTATTATATGGTGTTACATATTGTTATACGGTGTTTATATGGTGTTATATAGTATTATATATAGTGTTATAATACACTTTGAGCACTTTTTACAGGATCCTCTACCTATATATATATATATATATATATATATATATATAGGGTAGGGTTCATGCGAGAACCACCTTTATTGCGAGAACCGCGAGAACCAATGTGAACAGGGGGCAATTTTGTAAATACCCAATCAACTTTTAAAACACGCGCATATGATCGGACTTCAATTAGAAAATTAACTATATTCAATAATATCATTCACGTCCAACAAAAATCCCCAATCTATCTCCCCAATTTGAATCTGATTCTCTTTCACGATTATCTCAACATTTCACAATCATATTGAATCAGTTCTTCTGTTACAAACAATTACATCATCGACTCAAATACATGATCACATTCACGATCATCAGTTCACCGTTTTGAAGCATTTGGAGTGACATTTTTCTTAGAGATTTGATATTTTACAAGCATATATTTCAGATTTCGTCATATAATTGAGGTTAGTTCCTAAAATTCGTCCATAATGAGTCGTATAATTTATATTAGGAACATAATAATCGATCGTATATTCTTCATCAATTTGTAATTACGGCAACATGATTAAAAACATTGTGGATCTCTATTTCGTTCGTAATTAGGGCAACGGTTTAACATAGATATTGTGCAATGTAACATAGATATTGTAATAGAACTCTGTCATATAACTCAAGTTACTTTGCAAGTTTATACAATTCGTTCGTACTTCATTATATGATATATAATTTGGCGATTCAAACTTCATTCTGCACTGTGATATATTTTGTTATGCACATGTGCATATGTTTACATCATAGATTTAACTAGGTTTAATAGAATATGTTATTAAGGTAAGTTTGTGTGATATAAGTTATGCACATGTGCATATGTTCATAATAGTTCAATATGCACATGTGCATAGTTCGCGCGACAGTTTGCAAGTTTACACAATTCGTTCGTACTTCTTTATATTACATATAATTTGTTAATTCAAACTTTGGTGTGTATTATGAGAAATATTGTCATGCACATGTGCATATGTTTACATCAGATGTTTAATAGAATATGTTATTAAGGTAAGTTTGTGTGATATATAGTTATGAACATGTGCAAAGATTGTCATATTAATTTAATATGCACGTGTGCATATTTTGTAATAACATGTGAATAGTTATGCACAAATGTATTTTATGTTAGAATGTGGTAAGAGGATATTGTGGTGTGATATATACATATGTGCACATGTGCATAAACTGACAAAATATGTTAATATGCGCATGCGCATAATTTGTCATACTAGGTTATTAAGGTATTTAACGTATATGCACATGTTCATTGCAGAATTGCAATGGAAAGAAAGTTGGAAAAGAAATGAAAAAAAGTTATATTGGTATTAAAGTCGAGGGACGAAGGGTCATCATTGTAAGACGCAGTCACAACGGAAAAGTATATGCATGGTAAACAAAAAGGTTATAATATTTGATTATTTATAATTAATATTTTGGATGTTCATTAATTAAAAGTTATTTCATGCACATGTGCATCATTACATTAATGTTGTTTTGTATTAATATAATTTGTATAAACATATTGAGTTTATGAATGCATATGTGAAAAAAGTTGTAAAAAGGGACATGAAGGTGAGGAATAATAAACGGAAACAGGTGGAAACACCAAACAAAGGTGTTGGTGAGGTGCGCATGGTAAAGAACAGAAGGTTATCAACATCTAAAGTTGGTGATAAAGATGACAATGTTGTTGATGGTATGTGTTATTTAGAATTTTTAATCAATATTCAAAATGCACACGTGCATTAGTGTGTACAAACATTTCATACATGTATTAATGTGTTTGCACATAGGTTAAACATAAAAAATTGGAATGGGCCACGAGTGATAATTTCAACGATTGCGGTGTGTTCGCTATGCGACACATGGAGATGTACAAATGGAGCGATGTCAAGTTTGAAAGCGGTTTTAGTACGCGGAAAGATATTCAAGACATGCAACTGAAAAACTTGAGGATGAAGATATCAACAAAACTGTTATTATCAGAGGCAAACATGTACAAGGAAACTGTTATGGAACTTGCAAAAGAGAAAACACGTGGTTTGAAAGATGAAAAAATGCAGAAAACGTTAGACAAAAAGGCGATGAAACAAGAAAAATGTTGGAATATGCTTGACAAATGGAAGAATGAGGATAAGTTTGAGGGTACGAGTTAACACAGCAGGTTATTAACTTTAGGAACATATAGTATTTCTGTTTTGTTTGTGATTTATGTTAATGAAACTAGTATTTTGTTTTGTTTTGTTTGTTTTAACATGTCATATGGTACTTTGTTATGATGCCGTTTATAGTTTTGGTTAAATGTGGTTGGAAGTGGTCTATTATGACACTAATACTTTTGGTTGACAACAGATGGTATAGTAGTTGATATAGTAATCAGTTGGTATTTTAGCTGATATAGTAATCGATGTTTGGAGTTCGTATTGGTTGTTGCTGTTTATGCACATGTGCATTAAAATGGTTAAACTAACAAGATGGTTGGTAATGAATGTTAGTAATGATTAAATGTGTGTTAGTAATATATAATGTGTCATAGATGAACACGATTGTTAAAATATGTTATATTATGTTGGTTAATAAATTAAATGATGGGTATGCACATGTGCATAAAGTTATATAACGTACAGTGTAGTATGTAATGTATTACAAATGGGTATAGTTATATGTAAGGCATAACAAACGGTTTTATATTAATATTAGTAACAGGTATAATAATAAACAATGGTATATCAATAAACAAGATGATTCAACTGTTAGATACAACTGGTCAATATGTATGCACATGTGCATATTGTAAGTTAGGCATTAATATTAATATTGTAAGTTAAATGGGTAGTAATAAAATTACATTATGTTAAGTGGGTAATAATAAAATCACAAATAGTTACGTGTAATACATAATTGATAACAAATTAGGATGATGCCAACGATGAATATATTAAAAAATGCATAAATAGTCCATTAAGAAACATAATCAAAACAAATATTGATATTCATAAGTAGTTAAGTTCGATAATCATAAGTTGTAATAGGTAATATATAAATCAAGAATCACAAGTCGGGTTGGTTGATTTATGACGTCTGTTCGAACGTCTAAGAGTTTGCTCGGGTTCTTGCACATATGTAGGGACTTCAGGGTTATCATCAGAAGAAGAAGAATTCTCATCAGAATACTCATCGGTGTCATTAAGATCAACATCATCAGAACCGAATTCACAGAACCGGATTCAGACGGAGCAGGTAGTACAACAGTAATAGAAACAACACGTTTATCTGCTCGTGCAGCAAGTTTGGCAGCCTTGATTTTTTTCGCAGTTGCGTGAATCATGGCCGAAAACATATTTGTTACATTTGTTGCATAAACGTGCGGCCTTCTTTCGCTTATCGGCTTTCTTTCGCTTATATTTAATTTTCATGATGGTGTTTGGTATATGATATGTAGTTTACAATGTTGTATGGTGTATGGTATAACATATGTTGGAAATGCCCAGACACATATTGATGTGATATAATTTGTGGCATAAATTATGTTGGCAATGCACATGTGCATAACGTAAAGGTAGTAATGTTTAATGTTGCTTGACATAGTACATGGTGGCAATGCACATGTGCATAATGTATATGTTGCAATGTATAATAGGTGGATTGAAAATGGAGTACATGCACTTAAAACATAATGACATTAGAAACAGTGAATCGACAAGTTTAGATGCTACGGTTTAAATGTTGAAAATGCACGCGTTGGGTAATGCACATGTGCATGTGTTGAAACAGTGGACATATTGGTAATTTATGTTAAATGGACATGAATAAAACAATGAATATTACACAATTAAGTAGATAAACAATAAGTATAAACAATAATGTAAACAAAAAACAAGTGATAATCAATATATAAGTAGTTGCGTGTGGAAAATCCAGTTGTTGTATCATAAGTGTTGTACATCATCACAATGTCCTCCTAGTGATTAAACGTTCTATTTAGAGTAGGGAATTCAGCATCAACATAAGTGCCAACCCCACCCATCTTGACCCATCTTCACTCTGGTGTTTTTCAGCACGCCATAAGATGCATAAACTCCACCATGCCTCCCCGGTTGTCGGCTTGTTCTTCCATTTTTTTTTTTTTTTGTAGTTGTCCGCCACCCAAGACCCTTTGTTTAATGCCATTTTGTACATAATTGGATAGTCATCCATAAGGCACCTGTTCATAATCCATACATAAACAGAATCCATACATCAACGACATGGTATAATTTTCAACATAATGCACATGTGCATATAAGTTAATACAATATCATTTACAATCAACATGATGCACATGTGCATATAATTTAATACAACATCATTTACAATCAATATAATGCACATGTGCACATCATTTAATACAATATCATTTACAAAAGTATAAACATCGTTTACATTCAACATAATACCTGCTGGAGTATGCTATATGTAAAATTGAATTACTTACAGCAGCCATCGTCCTGTCATTGCAACTTGTTTCGATTACAGAACAACCAAATAATCTTTCAAAACGAGATTCGAATCAAGGGCAAATCATAAATTGAAATCATAGCATAAACATCTGAATTGGATTCGAAAACTAAAACCTGCAGATTATGAAGAAAATCGAACAAATCAGTGAATAATGAAGATAATCGAAGCAGAATCCAAAATCGGATGAAAAATAGGTATTCCTGCGTTTGAATGGTATCATATAAATCCAAAACCGATTGAAGAACTGTGTGAGAATTGGCGAAAGATAGAAACAGGAAAACTCAATTGAAGATTATGATATTCTTTGTATATCAGTCGCCGCTGTAAGATTGCCGTACAGCTTACTGTTTGTTCAGGTATATTGAGCGACACCTGCACATGTGCATAACAAATAAAAACCATTACCCACAATTCCCAAAATCGAAAGAAGTTACCGACCCACTTTTCAACCTACTTTCAAGTTTCAACTTATAGACATTCTATGAGTTACATACCATCATCCATCAAAAGTTGTAAACTTTCATACATTGAATCATTGACACACATCATAAAGGTTTAAACGTTTAATAACAACATATTTATAACGTAACAAAAATCAAAACTAACACCAAATATCCTTTCAGATGACCAAATCATATCATCATACTACCTCCCAACAACCATTCAACTACAAAGCAACCATCTTTATAACACAAATCAGAATCAATCGATCAGAATTATTCAATTCACATCAAACAAAACAACTTAAATTCACAATCTACCTAAACAAAAAACTAAAACAAGCTACTAACCTAAATGAAACTGATGCCCACATTGGAGCTTTGCCATGGACCGGTCGCCGCCATCCGCCACAACATCGAGGCGAATCGAGCATGAAAACGATGCAGCAGCTGCTGCTGCTTTAGATCCTCCATCACCATCATCCACGCCGCCGTGAAAACGTAGAACATCAGTCGCCGCCGTGAATCTGTAGAAATCAGTCGCCGCCGTCGTCGATTATGCAAAATCTCCAACGAAACCCTAGTTTGAAAAAGACAACAGTGAAGATATACCCTGCTTTGAAAACCACGGCAGTGAACAAGATATAAGGAGCGCGTGTTTTTAATTAAATATCATTAATTACAAGTTTGCCACGTGTTCACATTGGTTCTCGCGGTTCTCGCAATAAGGGGTGGTTCCTAACGGATCTTTGCCATATATATATATGGTTGAGTTCATTTCAGAACTCTAAATAACTACAGAACTTCAGAACTCCTAATAAACAATCATTTTTATCATCTATTATATATATATGGTTGAGTTCATTTCAGAACTCTAAATAACTACAGAACTTCAGAACTCCTAATAAACAATCATTTTTATCAACTATTATATGTATTTCTTTGTTCAGAACTCTAAATAACTACAGAACTCCTAATAAACAATCATTTTTATCATCTATTATATATATATGGTTGAGTTCATTTCAGAACTCTAAATAACTACAGAACTTCAGAACTCCTAATAAACAATCATTTTTATCATCTATTATATGTATTTCTTTGATTACATACATGTTAAAAGTAGTTTACATATGTTTAATTGCCAAAATTATATATATGTGTGTCATAACTAATTACATATATGTAATAAAACTAGTTTACATATGTGTAATTATAAAATTACATATAAAAAATGATAAAATTACTCTTAACATGTATGTAATCGCAAAAATACAAATAATAAATGATAAAATTATCCTAAACATAAAAATATATAAATAAAAAGATTGTTTATTAGGAGTTCTGCGAGTTCTGTAAATATTTATGGTTCTGAAATGATCCTAGCCCTATATATATATATATATAGGACAATGCTATACAAAAAACCCCATTTTTTTAGAAAACTTAGCAAACCCAATGCATGGTTTAGATTTTGCCACGTGTCCATAGTAAATATCATATTCTTTTTGTCCTTGAGGGCATTATGGTATTTTCACATCTATCTTAGATATCTTCCCCTATTTGATTTGACAATAATTAATACCAATCACATCCAAATCTACTTTCAAAACCCAAGATCCACCATTCAAAACCTCCATTTTTTCATTAACTTCATCTCTGTGTTTCAAGATCCACCCTTTCAAAACCTCCATTTTCCATTAACTTCATATCTGTTTCAAGTTCTACCCAGGATCCATTTCCATGAACTTTATTTCGGTTTCAAGATCCACCATTTCAAAACCTCCATTTCAAGATCCCCACTGACGGGAACGTCATTCACAACGAGTTCCCTACTGACGAGGACAAGAATGATCAAGGTTTTTCATCCTTTTTTTTTATGGGTTCGAGTTTTTTTTCTTTTTTACACCCCTAATTCAACTTTTCATGTTAATTTCTTAAAAGAAATCGAAGAACCAAGTTACTGTCGAAGAATCAAGATCCTGTCAATAATAAGTTGGTTTTGATTTTTAATTGTCATTTACTTTGATTTTCGTTCTTCACAATTGGTTTTATTTTTTCCAGAATTAAGAATGTTGCCAAAAGATTAATTATTTTTCAATACCATTGATTATTGTTTCAAAAAAAAAAGAATGACGTTTATAGGTAATAAATTTCAATACTATTGATTTTAGTTTGGTTTTCATTCTTCTGGTGTTTATAAATTTTGATTTTGATTCATGGATTACTTGTTTTGGTTTCAAACTCGTTTGATTTTGATCAATGGATTAGTTATTTTTGTGTTAAAAAAATGTGTTTGTTGGTTTGGGGATTTTGATCTGAACAGTAACTGTTTTTTTGTTGGTTTGGTTGCCTTGTTTGGTGCTTTTTGATCTGAATAGTAACTGTTTTTTGTTGGTTAGGTTGCTTTGTTTTGAGCTTTTGATCTGAATAGTAACTGTTTTTGTGCGTTATAGTACAGAAACAGACCCATAACATGTGTTAATCCCCTGTTAGAATGATATATAACGTGTGTTGATTTACAGAAACAAACCAATAAAGATATTCAATCGACAAGCTGGATGGATGTAGGCGACGCTAATGCGGGGACATGTGTTAAAAAAAGATATTCAATAGGTCACATTTTTTGGGAAGGAACTCTTCGTTCATTTATAACATGTGTTAGTGGTTCATGCTGTAACAGAACTCCATGATGTAACCTGACATGTGTTCATGTATAACATGTGTTAAGCCCCTGATAGAATGATATATAACGTGTGTTAACCTTTGTTAATTTAAAAAGTATGTTACAGCACAACACAACTAACACGTGTTATAGGTTGAACTTCTCGGACATGCATGTGTTACATGTGACATGAAACCCATGTTTATGTTACAGCACAACACAACTAACACGTGTTATAGGTTGAACTTCTCGGACATGCATGTGTTACATGTGACATGAAACCCATGTACAACGTAACACGTGTAACGTGTGACATGAAAACACTTTTTTATAACTTCCCTGGCATACGCACACCCACATGTTTACAAACCGTTTCAAGACCGACCCAAACAATAAAGCAAGGGTAGCCGCTGAAAAGCTAAGGCAGCAAAGGTAGCCGCTGAAAAGCTAAGGTAGATTTTCAAAGGAAGCTCCACCATTTTCTTAGTGCTATGTATTTTCGTTTACTAGTAATATGTAATGTGAGACTCTTATTTTGTTTTGTCTAGTACATGATGTTAAAACGGTATGGACTTAACACATTCTGGAAGTCTTAACACACGTTATAAAAGAGGCTTAACACACGTTATATCAGGTATACTATGTTATTAAGTTACTATTGGAGTTTATGCATCCATTCTGGAAGTCTTAACACACGTTATAATAGTGGCTTAACACACGTTATACAATATTAACTTGTATGTTCCATATTAACTTGTACACATATTAACTTGCAAACCACTTTCATATACATGAATACAAGTCTGGTTATAATGGATGCTTACATGTTATCATATGTATACAAGTGGGGTTACAACAAGATTACGATATTAACTAAGCTCACCATTAAACTCATCGCCCCCGTCGACTGTTTTCACCCTTGTCACATGTTAAGCAATTACATGTTCCGAACAGACAAATTGTAACACATGTTAGATCAGTATATACACATCATGGTGTTTTGTAAACCCCTAGCTTATACATGAATATATGTCAGGTTACAAAAGGATTATAACAGAGGCTTAACACATGTTATACATTCCAAAATGTGCAAAACAAACACATGTTATAAACGAACGAAGAGTTCTTTCCCACGTTATATATCATTCTAACAGGGGCTTAACACATGTTATAAATGAACGAAGACTTCTTTCCCAAAGGATGTGACTTTCATATACATGAATACAAGTCGGGTTACGGTGTTACAATATTAACTTGTATGTTCCAATATTATACAAGTTAATAGTGTTTTAGAAACCACTAGCTTATACATGACACAATGTTGGGTTAAACCAAGATTATAACCCAACTTAACACATGTTATCCCAGGTATACGGTGTTACAATATTAACTTGTATGTTCCATATTAACTTGTACACGTGTTACGATCAGTATATGCACATCATGGTGTTTTTGCAAACCACTTTTGATATACATGAATACAAGTCGGGTTATAATGGATGCTTACATGTTATCATATGTATACAAGTGGGGTTACAACAAGATTACGATATTAACTAAGCTCACCATTAAACTCATCCCCTCCGTCGACTGTTTTCACCCTTGTCACATGTTAATCAATTACATGTTCCGAACAGACAAATTGTAACACATGTTAGATCAGTATATACACATCATGGTGTTTTGTAAACCACTAGCTTATACATAAATACATGTCAGGTTACAAAAAGATTATAACAGAGGCTTAACACATGTTATACATTCCAAAATGTGCTAAACATGTTATAAATGAACGAAAACTTGTTACAGCATGAAAACTTCTTTATGGATCTGTTACAGCATGAACCACTAACACATGTTATAAACGAACGAAAACTTCTTTCCCAAAAGATTTGACTTATTCAATATCCCCGCATCCATCCAGCTTGTCAATTGAATATCTTTATGGATCTGTTTCTGTAAATCAACACACGTTATATATTATTCTAACAGGTGCTTAACACATGTTATGGGTCTGTTTCTGTAAATCAAACAACCCAACAAAAAAAACACTTACTGTTCAGATCAAAAGGCTAAACCAGTAACCAAACCAACAAAAAAAAACAATTATTGTTAAGATCAAAATCCCCAAACAAACAACCAAACCAACAAAAAATCCCGTTCAAAAATCTCATCCTAAAGTTTTCAATTTAACCATTACTAGATCTTGATTGAAGACAGAGGAGAGGAGAGAGAGAGAGAACATTAACCATTACTAGATCTTGACTCCGACGACGTTTCGAACTCCGGCGCCACCACCCACCCTCCACCACCTTCTACAACCACCCACTGTCGCCGCTATTAACTACCAACAACCCAGAATGAACCAACCACCACCTTCCACCAACCACCATCGTGCCTAACTCATCGTGCATCTACCGCCTCCCCTGCCCCAATCATAACGGTCAACAACACCACCGCCACAGCGCTGCTGCTGCCGTGGGTGGCTGGAAACCCACCAGTTTTCTCTCTCTCTTTCGATTTCTCTGGACCTCTCTTTCTCTTTCGATTTCTCTGGTACTCTCTCTCACGGCTCTCACTCTCTCTTTAGGCTTGCAGGTTGTAAGTGTTGTGTAGAGAGAAGGGAAAGTCATGGGAAAGAGGGAATTGAGAGAGCTGAGATTGTGATTTTGAATTGGATATGAAGAGAGAGAAAGAGAGGTGCATTAAAGATGATAGGACTAGACAGTGGAAAGAGAAGGAATATACTACCCAAAATGCCCTTCTAGTTGACTAATGTGTATTATTACATTTCTTTTAAATCTAATTGTTACCAAAATTATGAGAGCCATTGATCAAGTGTGATGAAACATAATCAATGGATGGTATTGGGTTTGCATAGTTTTTTAAAAAAGATGGGGTTTCTTGTATAGCCAAGCCCTATATATATATATATATATATATAGGGGTAAGATCAAATAAAAGGTTTATTTTGCCTAAGTAGGATGAGAAGTAATCTTAACCATTCATTTTTCAAATCAATGGTTAAGATGAAAGTGTGGGAGAAAGGAGGAGTGCAAGGGTATCTTGGGAAAATCTTATTTATGGACTTTTTCTCTGCACATGCAAGGCATATGCATATTCCACCCCCGTTTTTTAAACGTTCATAACTTTTTTATACGACATTATTTTTTCACAAAAATTTCACCATAAAATTGAGCGTCTTTTTATCTTTAATTTGAGTACCATATTGCTATATAAAATATGAAGACTAAAAAAACCCACTAAAATGTGTTGTATTTCTATGTTGTATAACATTTTTTGTGCTGGATTTTTGTACTATATTTTTGTGCTGAATTTTTTTTGTCATAATTTTTTTTTCTCAATTTTTTTGTACTAGATTTTTTTGTACTACGTTTTTTGCTGAATTTTTTTGTGCTATATTTTTTTTGTAATAGATCTTTTTGTGCTATATTTTTTTGTACTAGATTTTTTTTGTGCTATATTTTTTGTACTACATTTTTTTTGCTATATTTTTTTGTACTAGATTTTTTGTGCTAAATTTTTTTGTACTAGATTTTTTTGTTGTATTTTTAAAACACAAAAAGGGTGCCACATATCATTTTTACTCCTATTTATAAAGACCAAAATGCCCTTCATTCCTACTTATTAGGAGTGCCACATGTCATCATCACAATGCTTCTTAGGCTACTTAGGCAAAATCCACTTTTTAGTGGATCCTTTATATATATATATATATATATATATATATGTTACTAGATAAAAATAAAGTTTAAAAAAAATAACTTATTTTACTTCTTACTTTACTACCTTTTAGTTAAATCAATACACTTGGTCTAGTTAGTGGGATAAGGTGAAGATGCAACTGTGTTAAACATGTGATCTTTAAGACCATCAGGTAGGTATGGGGAACGTGAAAGGCCCGTCCCCCCCTTCAAGGCTCGTCCAACACCGCCCCCTAGGAGCCTGTCGCGGCAAAGGAGTCGGATTTCCGACGGCGGAGACGGGGCAAGGTGGTGGGCCCCCATCTGACTTCTCTCACATCCTTTATATATATATATATATATATAAATATATTATTAATGGTGGGGTAGTCTTGGCTAGTCCCCACACCCTTGGGTAGTCCCCAAAGATACTATCCTCCTCCCGTGATTACGTGGCGCCTACGTGGCGGGTAGTCCTTTGGAGACTATCCTCCCCCATACCCAATGGTCTAATAACGGAAAATAAAAAAACCTGTAAACTATAGATTTATATCTACTAAAAGGATTCAATCGTTTATTTCATCACCACGAAGGTTCAGTAGTGGACCCATAAAATATTTGTTGGGGGTGTAGATGGGGTGTTCAACCATATTTTCAAGTGGTGCAGTCAGGTTTTTTGCCTAAAATATACACTAATTTTTTTTTCAAGGAGTGCGGCCGCCCACCTTGGCCAAATGGTGGGTCCGCCCCTGTGAAGATTTCAACATTTGTATTTATTCGTATGACACATATACTATAATAATTAGGTAAAATTTTCATAAAATAAGGTTTAAGAGAATATGGATCATGATTAAGACTGGCGATAAAATAATATTTTAAAGTTTTATAGATTTTGTGGCTATGATTAGTCATCGTGTGGCTATGATTAGTCATCGTGTGGCTAATGTCGCTAAATATTAGGTAAGAGTAAAATGCACGGATAGTCCCTGTGGTTTGGTGAAATTTCACCTTTAGTCCCCAACTTTTCAGAATTACACTCTTAGTCCCTATGGTTTGACAAGTTGTTACTCGGATAGTCCCTAAAGGTGAAATTTTACCAAACCACAGGGACTATCCGTGCATTTTACTCTATTAGGTAACGACTAGACAAGTAGATGCATGATTAAAATTCTCTCAAAAGAAAATGTGTTTTTAAAAGCGGTCCGGTTTTTAAACCGAACCGGTTTTTTTTGGGGAAAATTGTGTTTAACCAGTTTTACGTAGTGAGAACCCGAACTGATACTAATCGATTTAGTTCGGTTAAAAATCGATTTGGGCCAAAAATACCGGTTTAAACCGATTTCGGTTTTTAAACCAGTTTCAAAGATTAAGAGTACTAATCAGTATACAAACCGTCAATTCGAGTCGGGTTAAAACCAGTCTTTCAAAAAACCGTTTAAATAAAAACCGGTTTCGGTTTTAAACCCGGTTTTTTCATACACCTCTATTCCTACCTAAACATTTCGTTAGGGGTTGGTGGGGATGTAGATATTTGGTCTAAATTTTCACATGTCAAAGACTCAAAGCTTCTATGAGAGGTGCTTTGAATGTGTCATCAACAAACTCTTATACAACCATTTTTTTTCTAACACTTGATTCTAAACTTAATTAACTGGACGTTGTTAACACTTTGTTAACCAATAACATAAGGTAAAACACAGATTGCTTTGAACATGTGACTACTGTACACCGTGCTAAGTAGCAAACAAACGACGACCAACTCTAAGAAAAAAAACGTAAAACAAAAAGTAATAACAAAAACTAAACTCATTTAACATTTGGGTCAGATTATATAAAAAAAACAAAGTTTTATTATAAAAATAAAAAAAACCTAAAGTTTACTATGAAAAAAATAATAATAATAAAAACCACAAAGGGCAAATAAGTTACTGTTCATCACCTTGTTATCAATTAATATATTAAATTATATTAATTTTGAAGTAAAAAATTTTCCTCTCTTTTTTTAAAAATGTAAATACATTGTTATTTTTTTAATATATATACTATATTAATTTAAATAGCACAAAAATAAAAACTAGATTTATTATCAAGAGAATTTTACTTCTTTTTGTCACGACAGCTTTTATCAAAACGACGCCACCCCACTAGCAAGCAACTAACAAAAGGAAATGAAATGAAGTAAGAAAATGACTGTTGTTTCGATATATGGCCAGTTTCGATATAATCTGGCCCAACCCAACAATTGAAAGGTTTTATTATTCGGGCCTAGACCTATGGGTTGCAACTCTACAAAAAGTGTTCCTATATCTAAGTCAATAAATAAAATAAACTTTAAATTGTTCTAAAACAAGTAGTAAAAAGTGTTTTAAAAAAATAAAGTAGATACATAAATTAATCTTTGGGAGTTTTATAGATCGTTAAAATGAAAACCACCTCTAGTTGTAAGAACCATGAGAACCACTTTTTAGCCCTTAGATCAACTAGATGGATGGATGAGATTAAAAGTAGTTAATATTAATATTAAAAGTTTTTTGTCTTATTATGTTTTTAATATTTTAATCAAAAAAGGTATTTAAGTAATTTTGTTTTTTTTGTCTTATTAGTTTTATTGTTTTTTAATACATTTTTGTCTCTATTGCATTAAATGTTTTTTTTTTTTCTAAAATCAGTTTTTTTTTATTAAACAAACATATTGAAATCAGATTTTTTGATAAAAAAAATTTACGTGCGTTTTTTTACGACCCGTTTTTTACTCGCGTTTTTTACGACCCGTTTTACGCTCCGTTTTTTCACGCCGTTTTACGACCCGTTTTACGTCCGACTTTTTCACGCGTCGTTTTTTCAACGCACCGTTTTTACGTTAACGTTTTTTACGTTTTACGCGCCGGTTTCTTACGTTAACGTTTTTCTACGTTTTACGCGTCGGTTTTTTACGTTTTACGTTAAAAATTTTACGTTTTACGTTAAATTTTTTACGTTTTACGTTTGACGTAAAACTTTTTACGTTTTACGTTTGACGTAAAACTTTTTACGTTTTACGTTTGACGTAAAACTTTTTACGTTTTACGTTTGACGTAAAACTTTTTACGTTTTACGTAAAAAAGTTTAACGCTTTACTTTAAAAAGTTTACGGTTTAAGTTTTTTTTCTTTTACAAAAACTTTTTTACACAAAAACGAACGCACCCATAAAATCGTTACTCGGTAGGTGTCTCAGATAGTTTGCTATCATCATCGACGCCTCAAAAAAAAATATAAAAAACCCAACAAACAAAAATGAAAAAGAACGAGTGGATTCTGGAAAAAAAAAAAGAAGTTTTGGCTCAGATTTTCCGAACATCAGAGGCTACAAAGTGGGGTTGCGGGTTCAAAAACCTACCCTCCACCATCCTTGCCGCGCCATCGTCCTTTTTTTTGCATCATCACCGCCGATTCAAAAAGCCACCAGATTCAACCGGTTTAAACATTCAAAAGGAACATGAACATCATTCAAACCCAGATTCAACAGAATCAAAAAGGTCCCAAAAACAGAACATCATTCAAACCCAGATTCAACATGAACATCATTCAAACCCAGATTCAACATGAACATCATTCAAAAACAGAATATCATTCAAACCCAGATTCAACAGGATCAAAAAAGGTCCCAATAACATCATTCAAACCCAAATTCAATATGAACAACATTCAAACCCAGATTCAACAGAATCAAACCCAGAAAGTCAAACCCCCAAGATTCAAAATCATATTCAACATAATCAAACCTGCAGCAAAAACATAAAGATTCAAACCCAGATTCGAACACCCACCACCAGATTCAACAAAAATTAAAACCCAGATTCAACAAAATTTAAACCCAGATTCAACAAAAATAAACCCCAGATTCGAACACCCACCACCAGATTCAACAAAATTAAAACACAAAGATCCAAACCCAGATTCGAACACCCACCACCTGCCATCGAGCACCCACCGCCTCCGACATCGACACTCCAATGTTTTATCTCCGATGAACGGTGCTGAATGGTGGCGGAGGAGACGGTGACGGTAGCGGAGGAGACGGCGGCGGCGGCGACCAAGGTTTTAACTCCGATGAACGAGGATGGGAGAGAGAGAAACAGTGGTGGGCGACGGTTTCACCCCCACCATCAATCATCATCATTATCATCATCATCTTCAACTGATTAACAGTGGTGGTCGCCGGCAAAGGGGAAACGGAAGGGGCAGGTGGTTTCTTTAGAATTTAGGAAGTGAAGGAGTCAAGTAGGTTGAGGAGAGGAAATGGAGTTTTAAAATGGTGGAGGATAGAGACTACTGACAGCTATTAATGAGGAGAGAGGGTGGGAAATGACATTTGGAGTAAATGACCATAATACTCTTTAGGGTGTCATAATCTAATTGGTTGAGATTGGTTATCGCGGTTTTTACAACTGGAGGTGGTTCTTATTCTAGCGGCTCCCTATAGCTATAAAGGCATGTAGATTTTGACATATTTGTCTTTAATAAAGTATAAAAAATAGCAATACATTACATGATTACAAATTAGATTCTGGATGACGTCTCTATTGTCGCCCCGGTTAAGGTGTGCGCATATAATTTATATATGTGTGGGTCCTCGGGGGGTAAAAGTGAAATTGCGCTCATTTTAACGTTATTTTACTTATTTCGTGAAAATAATGTTATGAACGGCGGATGATTAATCATGTATCATGTAGTGACGTTGATAGCCAAAAGACAAGGGGTTACATGCACTAATTGGGGTTTGTCCCGACTGCTGTTATGTGTCTTATGTCCAAGGCTTGATGCAAAACTACTATCGAGTCGGGGTCTCACTGGAAGCAATCTCTCTATTCCTACGGGGTAGAGGTAAGGTTGTCTACATCTTACCCTCCTCAGGCTCTACCTTAGCTTTGCTATTGGTGTGATTTACTGAGTATGATGATGATGATGATGACGACGACGACGACGTCTCCTATAATCAAATCTCCATGAATTTACATTTCAACAATCTTGCTACGCTATGGTTTTGAAAAAGATATTTATCATGAAATGACGGTTTTACCTTTCGTCTTATATGTTATACGTTTTATGTACGCCCGTTAAAACATTTAGAAAAAAAGGTCATTAAACGTAATCTAACCCAGTTTACAAGCCTCAATTGTAGACATGGTAGTTGATCTATCGAAACCCCCCCCCCCCCCCCCAGCGGTGGGTTTGTCACCATCATTGCCCAATATGACACAAGTGATAGTTGAACTTGAATCTCCATTGGAAAACCAAATCTCCTATCACTAGGCCACAAGTGGGGATAGTAGCCCACTACTTAAATATGAGTATTGTTTTATTTTTCTTTTGCGACTTTCATTAAGTTTTTAACGCGTTACCTTTTTTTAATTATTTTTCTTTAGCGACTTTCATTGAGTTGTTAATACGTTACCCATTTTTTAATTAATTATTGATCTTGCATTTGTGGCGGAAACATAAAAGGTAGGTTCGTAAAAAATTAATCGTACGCTAATGCGTTCAGACAGGGATAACGAGTTGACTTGCTTGAGACGGTGGAGGCGAAGTAGTGTTCGGTATTTTGCCACACTATAGGGGTTGTTCGGATCGAAATGGCAGTTTGTGGAGAGGTAGAGAGATTTTATAAAGTTTCAAGTTGGGTAAAAGAAATGAGGTGGAAAAGGTTGAGGTTTTTTTTTAATAGAGGCGAGTTAAATTTTTTTTAATTAAAAATCTTTTTTCAAAGAGTCGTTGGGGTGCAACGACTATAATCTACACCAACTGCACCATGACACGTCAACACCTAACTTCACTCCACGCTGGTGGAAAAGATGCCGCCCCATACACAACGCCGCCTTTCATGTCGTTCCCAGAATGGTGTGTCCAGCATAAAAAAGCTTAAACGCCACAAATCCACTCCCATTTCATATGATATAATCGTATGTGGATATTTCACTTATAGGCTCCCAAGAGCCACTTACCCCATTATTTAATTCATGTTCTTATCCTTATATCTAGTTTATTATAACTTTCATATACTAATAACCCATGACAAATACACACCATTATTCAAAGCAATAACCGACCAAAATCCGTTGGTTTCTATAATATATTAGTTTATGTGATAATAAGAGTATGCTTGTGAGTGATACCTAGTATTAACAAGAAATATTATATTAGTTTTTCATAAATGTATGGATAGATTGTTAATCAACGACAAACCTAGTACGATGACCATAAACGAGATGTTGGAAGTTTGGTGTGAATGAAAGTCTCAAGTGGTAAACCACTTTGTCCCATATTGGTGTGGGAACAAAATAATAGGTTATTTATAAGGTGAAACATGCCACTTATACATTTGACATGATAAATAGTGGTTTCTCGTTCATGGTCATCGTAATAGGTTTGTCATTGATTGAGAACCTATCATACATGTATAAAAAACTAATACAAGTTTTCTTGTTAATGGACACTCTTATCAACTATCTAACAAATATAAGAAATCACATAAACTAATATATACAAAACTATATTTCCTCTTTAATGCTCGTTATATTCTATTTCGCAAACCAACTGAATTTATTCGGTTATTGCTTTGAATAAAGGTTAATAATACATGAAAGTTATAAAATAATATAAGTATAAGAACATGAATCAAATAATGGGATAAGTGGCTCTTGAGAGTCTATAATGGAAAATTCCCAAAACCATTAAGGGGTATCTTCATTATTTTGACAATTTGGTAACTTGTTTATCACAATTTGACTTTTTAATAAACTCATATATGCCAAGTATTTTAAATTAGTTGGAGTTGGCTAGATTCATTGTTCTTTCATTATGATTGATATATGTTTTATTAAGATTAGTATCTATATTATTAAAGTGATATTGGAATTAAATAACTTTAACTTTTACTAATTGGCTTCTAGCACTCTCAACTTTTGATTTGTACGACACCACTTCTAACTTTCAACTCAGTGGCCGATAGGACTCCCAACACTAAATTAGTTTGCTAACATCAACTGCCATGTCATAAAAAAGCCAAGACAGATGTCATGCCAGCTGCCACATCATCAAAAAAGCCAAGTCAGGCGCCACGTTAGCTACACGTCATCAAAAAATTCCACTTCGGATGCCACATCACCGCACAAGTGCCACATAAGCAAAAAAAACTAACTAGATTATGGTTTAGTTAGTTTGGAAGTGTTATCGGTCAATAAGCTGAAAATTAAGAATAGTGTGGTACATATCAAAAGTTAGGAGTGTTATCGGCCAATTGGTGAAAGTTGAGTTTATTTAAATTCAATATCCCATTATCAAACATAACCAACATAGAAATAATAATAGTTCTATATTTTATTTAAAATCAGTTTATATACATAAATTGTTTATAAGGCTTGAGGGTGTGGGAGGCGCCACCCCTCCACCTCAGCCATATATAGCGCCCCTTGGGCTTCATCCCCACACCCTCCATTTTAAGGGGGGGGGGGGGGGGGGGGGGGCATAGACACTTCGCCAACATGATAACGGGGGGAGAAGGGGTTATCAGGTGGACCCCACAATAATCAGCCAATGAATTTTTTTTTTTAATTTTGTTTAATAGGAGGCTCCATCCCACACCCTGCAATTTAAAGGGGATAGGGGTTATAACGTGGCGCCTAGGTGGCGCTGACGTGTCCGTATAAAGCCTCATGGGGCTTCATCCCACACCCTCTGGCCTAACACAATATGGTTTTTAAAACCGAAAACATTCGATAAAGATGCAAGTTGTCGTTTGACTTTTATTTTACGTGTAGAAGTCAAGAAGCAACCAGGCCACTTGCACGGTCAAATGGCACATGTGGACACAAAGTTTGACGTCCATTTTGCAAGCAAAAAACAGTAAACACTTATAAAAATTTAGCCAATGATCTCTAGATCAAGTGGTGGAAGACTTGCATTTCTCTTGGAAGATGCAAGTTCAATTCACACTTGGTGCAGAGTGAGGCATTGGTGGGCAATGATAGGAGACCCAGGGAAACCTGGGTTGGATTCTTGAGCCAAACGGGTTTTACCGGTAACTTCATCGTCGTGCCTACGGGCGGGTGGGTTACCGGGTTTTCCCCGGAATTGGTGGTGGACCCGGGTACTCTCGGAGTACTCCGTTTGGTCTAGTTGGTGCCCCGAGAGTGTTCGGGATTGATTCTGTTGGCCGTTCAAAAAAAAAAAAAACTTATAAAAATTTATTAAAGAGTTAATTACTATTTTCGTCCATTTGTTTTGTCAAAAATCGCTATTTCAGTCTATTAGTTTAAAAATTGCGATTTCAATCCATGTGGTTTCACTTTCATAATCATTTCAGTCTATGTGGTTTCACTTTCGTAACAATTTCAATCCATTATTCTGTTAAGTACAGGGACTGAGGACTGAAATGGTTACGAAAGTGAAACCACAGAGACTGAAATCGTAATTTTTAAACTAATGGACTGTAATAGTGATTATCGACAAACCACAGGGACGAAAACAATAATTAACTCTTTATTAAATTATTATATATTATGGAATAAAACTTATAAAAGTTTTCTCTATAAATACCGTTAATGCTTTATTTATCCATTCATCATCATATATTTTGATTCCAAGGGTTCTATTCAATTTCTATCATTCAAATTCTCAAAAGGTGCTATGGCTAACGCTAAGATCATCTCAACTTTGACAGCGCATCAACTCTCTCTTGTTGTCAGGTAATTTTGCGTTAATGTTCGAAACTCAAACCATGAGTTTAAGGGTGAAAAAATGTGAAAAACGTTTTAATTTGATCAATGTAAAGGGTTCTAAATGTTATTAATTTTAGAAGCAATTATACTTGATAACCACACAATTCACTTGTACATTTTGTTTTAAATGTGATACAAAACGAAGTTACATAACCACCCACCATACTATTGTATTAAATCATCGATGCACTACGTTAATGTGCTTTTTGGGGTTGTTGCAGTTCTCAATATAAAATTGGGTTTGAAAGGAAAAAAAAAAGGTAATTGACCTGTAATAATTCCTATTAGACGTCATTGTCAGTTGACAGTCTCACTTTTGAACATACCCCCTGCAAGTCTAATCTATCACCTATTTTTCCTCCACCGGTCCCCCATTAAAAAAACTTAACTCGGGTTTTTTTTGGTCCCCCGTTAAAAAAACTTAACTCATTTTTTTCTGAATTACAAACGTATATTTTAGGGCTTTTGATCAAAACAGCGATACGAGTCAATTGATGTAAAACTTACCTCGAAACAGTGCTCAAAGCGACTTAATTTTTGTTAATTGGAAGTTTAAACACCCAAATCGAAACATCGTTTTCGTCGTTTAGAGCACCGTTCTGAGATAAGTTTTACATCAATGGACTCGTATCGTCGTGGATTCACAACGAAGACACAATGCGGTTTTTTACATCAATGGACTCGTACCGTTTTCGTCCATGATTTATTACTTTCATGATCATTATGTTTTTTTATAATTTTAACAGGCGTGGATTCACAACGACGACACAATGCAGTTTGTCTGGCATTGTGAGAGCGAGTGGAATTGCAATGGTGAAAAGAGGAGGTGAGGAATCGAAGAAACCGACCCCATGGGTTCCAGATCCAGTAACCGGTCATTACAGACCAGAGGACCAAACGAACCAAGCTGATGCGGTGGACCTCCGAGCAATGTTGCTGAAACCGAAAAACTGTAAAGATAACTAAAACATGAAAATGAATCAAAGAGATGAATGCTTTGTTCAAAAAACAATGACTCCATAACATATATGATTAATTCATCTACAATGAAGTATATGCTTGTATCTAGTTGGGGGTATTGTCCTTTACTAAACAAATGTATTTGCTTGTATTTTGATGGGGTACCTTCCCCTTACTAAAAAAAGATCGTTCCTTACTAAAAAATGTATATGCTCGTGTACATGGAATGTTGTACGATTATTCATTTGTTTACTACTAGTAGATATTGTTGTCACCCAAAATTTTGAAAATTAAAGAGAAACAAGTACCATATTTTATAGTTTAAACATAATTGTCTTGTACACATATGTATTCATTTTTTTTTTCTTATTTTGTAATTCTAAACTATTATTTTCTATACAGTGGAATTAAATAAGATCGAGTTCAAAATACGATATTTTTGTGAACCACAAATACGTGTGTTGTGTTATGTCAAACGTGTTTTTCGGTTCATGTTGTTTTCTAAGGTGTGTCAACATGGTTCAAGCAAGCGAATATCACTTATTTAAAACCTCTAATTAAGTAAAAAATAAATTAAACTAAAAACTTAAATAAAAATCATAATTAACGGGGCAAAACAAATTAACAAGGTAGGTTACCATCTCATCATGTTAGATTTTTTCGTTGTGTTATGGATTTGGGTTTAAAATTGGATTGACATTGTGTGAGCTTGTTGGGAATTCGAATCTATCTCTACATGTTAAAAACTCTAAATTCGATTCGAGTCATTCGACGCGGATTCAAATATATTTATTACGATTTCCATTTTCATATTTGATATATATATATAGGGAGAAGATCATGCGAGAACCACCTCTTATTGCGAGAACCGCGAGAACCAATGTGAACACAACCAAAAATGCCTAAAAATAGCTAAAAATCACAAAATTTTTTTTTGAATTTTCCAATATTTTTTTATAAAAAAATCGCTACTTTTCGAAGCAAAAAAAAAAAAATTGGGGGGGGGGGGGGGGGTTTAGGTTTTTGGGGGGTGGGGGAGGGGGGTTTAGGTTTTTTTTTTTGGGGGGGGGGGTGGGGGTTAGGTTTTTTAGCTATTTTAGGTTGTGTTCACATTGGTTCTCGCGGTTCTCACAATAAAGGTGGTTCTCGCATGAGCTCCTCCCTATATATATATATATATATAGAGAGAGAGAGAGAGAGAGAGGTTAACATACTTCACGTCTTATCATACATCACGTAGGAGACAATGGTAACCGTTGGATTAGGGGTATAATCACGCATGAGACCACATAATCACGCATTGGACTATAATCACGCACGTTCTATGATAATAACGCACGTTATATTTTTTGTCATGTATGTTAATGTAGGTTAAGCCCTGAAGTACATTATACTTTCTCTCTCTCTATATATATATATATATAGTTTATTTTTTACATGGCTTTAATAATATGAGGTTTTTAAATTGAAATATATCTTTATTTTTTTAAAACCGAACCAACTCAAATTCGAATCAAATGTGGTACGAATTTGATTCGTGTTTTCTTAATTGTATTCAAATTCAATATTCGAAACTCAAAATCCGATTCGTTAAACACTTGTAACATATACACACATCCTACATTTTTATCTCTAACATTAAACTGGTCTTTGGAGTGTGATTTTCAAGGTTGCACTCAATTAGTTTTATGAAAGATTTCTATAACGTTTGTAGCGTAACTTAAAACTCAGGATGACAAAGAAACAACTCGAATCATAATGACCTTCCTATTAAGTTTATACTTCAACATTATTTTTTTTTGTTTCTCCAATCTATTCATAAAGCATTTTATTTCTCCCATTAGCTACTAGAATACATATAATAAAAGCCAATTATTTGGAGGACAAGAATATATATAACTAAAAGAAAAATTAGAGTGGTTGTAAACCGGAGTCCCCTATGTAGACATATGTAAACCACCAATACTATTTTATTGCATTTATGCATTATTGCGGAGATGTTTCATTTAACTACACAATAATGTTATCATCCATACAACTTCGACATTTGTTAAAATATTTTATACACGCCAAAATAGATATTTTATACAACAACTAAACATCAAAATAAAATCCCTTTTTTATACAAATAAATATTTAGAGATTTATAAATTTTGTCGTCCATTCGCCTGCAATACGTGTTTAGATAAAAATCATGAAATGTTGTATACTAATAAGAATAAGTATTTTATACAATTTTAACGTACGCACATATATATATATTTTTTTTTGTTTATCACATTATATTATTGGGGACAGAATTTATGAACAATTTTATATAACTTTTTGTACTGTTTTTTTTTTTTTTTTTGTTTTTCACAAAAAAAAAAAAAATTTGTTTTACACATTTATTTTATACAATATTTATATTATATTACTAACATAGTTAATCAATATACAAGTTAAATTATTGGGTATAATAACATACGTGTAAGAAACCTCACAGAAAAGTTAGTTATAAGAAATGTATAATTTTTATTTTTAACTTTATAAAATATATATATTATCTCCCCCTGTCTATCTTGCAACGCAAGGTGCAATTAAAATAAAGAAGTCAAACGTATATTTAATTTCATATTCTTCGACTTTAATGATTTAATTTTCACATTTTTCGATCTTAATGAAAGGACGTCGATGAATAATTCACTAGTTCGATTAGCGGGTTAATATTACCAATTTTATCGATGTTAATATCTGATACGACATGAACGTAACTCCAGATTTAAAAGTTTTAATTTATTCGTATAAACAGGACTAAATTAGTTCTTGGACAAACCTGAAAACACGATCAGCCAAATGCGTCGTTCTTGGGTCAACCTATCGGTTTTGCAGGTGGGCTCGGGTTCAAACCGGGTTTTGATATGTTTTACAAATCGGGTCGGGTCTAAATGGGTTTCAGGAAACGAGGCTACGAACCGTCATGTTGGGTCAAGTCAAGTCCAAGCCAGTTTGTGGAAGCCGATTTCTTTGGTGAACCAAGACGCATTATAAACCGGTTTGGCGGGCCCAAACCAATTGTTTTTATACGCCTTTATTTAAGTCAACTAATAAATACTCGTGTCGTGTTTGAGTCTGACCTATCAGGCATAGACACACGATCACGACCTATTTAACCCCCTAACCGATCTCGAATTCACGTACCTCACGTGAGTTGCAATAGACGACTCTAGAATTAGCATGTTATATCAAAATTGTATAACGACCTTTTAATGTTTAAAAACGTTAAAATAAACGTCTCTTCACAACTTGTTATGGACACCCGGGCCCATTAGTCTACTTTCTTGACCCGGCCCACTTTCACCTCTTCTTCCTTCCATTCTCTATAAATAACACTCCTTTCTCATTCTTCATTCATCCATAACCAACTTCAACTCAAGTGCTCCATTCTTAAAGCTTCTAGACCTTCTACCCGCTACCGCTCGTACGATACAATTCAAATCTTCATTCGTCGCAATGGCTAGCGTTAAACTCGTCTCAACCTTCATCGTCGCTAGGTAATTTTGCGTTGTAGTTTAATTCTATGATTTATATATGCTTCAGATTAAATATTTTTGTTGATTCATTGTTTGGTTTTTGTTAGATAATTTTAATAAACGTGGCGATTGTTTTATCCTACGATTTTTGTGATACGTTGTATAGTATGCAAATTGTCGTGTATTTATTCTGAAAAATCTAGGAATTGTTGTTAAATAAATAATCTGACGATACGATTTTTGTGATATGTGGTACAGTATGCAAATTGTGGTGTATTTATTCTAAACAATATAGGAATGGTTGTTATATATATATAAAGATAATAATTTTACGATATAATTTTTGTGATATGTTGTATAGTATGCAAATTGTGGGGTATTTATTCTAAAAATATAGGAATTGGTGTTAAATAAATACTAAATAAATAAAAATCTGACGTTACTTTTTTTTAATTATTTTGTTTAGATGTGGATTTGCGACTGCGACACAGGGGAGTGTATCCGGAAGCATTAGGGGAACCGGAGTTGCAACGATGGCGAAAGCAAGTGAAGAATTGAAAAAATCGACTCCATGGGTTCCGGATCCATTAACCGGTTACTACAAGCCGGAGGGACAAACGAACGAGATTGACGCTGCTGAGCTTCGTGAAATGCTGTTGAAACAGAAAAACCGTCAGAACTAAATTCGTTTAAAGATGTTTTTAAAGATGAAGATGAATGAAACTTATTAGTTTTGTTCATCCGATACACATTGTAACGATATGGTTTTTCTAGAGGAAATATGTTTATTAAATAAACGTGTATTGTTTCATATAAGATTTACGTCTATATCGAATAAGAATTTTAATTATCAGTTCATTTCAATTTTATTTGAATTAAAAGTTTTATGTCTATATCTAGTTATTCGGATCAAGTTTCTTTGAAATATGACTTGATTCGAGTTATTGAGATCGATTTGTTTGATATTTGACTTAGTGAAAGGGAATTTTAATTAGAATAAAAACGAGAATACGAGAAAATATAGCTAAAACAAAATAAAGAATTTAGGTACTTCTTTATAACAAAAAGAGTAAAATATATTCGAATTCGAGCATATCTTACCCGATTTTAAAACCACTTTCGAACTTAAGATGTTTCGAAATTTGGTGATGGCACATTTTATTATCACTTCTTTTAATTTTTTTTTAACGACAAATTTCGTTACACCTAGGTAATTTAAGCGGTTTTGCCTCTGCTACTGGACCACCAAACCGACTTCGACGGAGATGGAAGTGTCTGGGTCCTGTTCTTGAGTGTGAAAGGTTGGGGGGGGGGGGGGGGGGTAAGATAAGACCAGGATACATATAAAGGGGTTTGGAAATGAATGAGCTAAGTAAAAATGTGTGGAAATGACAACTATTCCCTTTTACTGTTGCTTAGAATCGTTGACATTTAACAACGTTAAGTGTCAGAGGCCAAGATTGATGCAATCGAGACTTGTCGGGAGTAAGACATCAATCTTTTAAAATAGTAGATAAAGATGTCAGCAGACCCAAAGACCATGGAGTAAAATTTCAATTTACTCTTGTTATTATGGGGAGGGGGAGGGGGTAAGATAAGACCAGGATACATATAAAGGGGTTTGGAAATGAATGAGCTAAGTAACAATGTGTGGAAATGACAACTATACCCTTTGACTGTTGCTTAGAATCGTTGACATTTAACAACGTTAAGTGTCAGAGGCCAAGATTGATGCAATCGAGACTTGTCGGGAGTAAGACATCAATTTTTTAAAATAGTAGATAAAGATGCCAGCAAGCCCAAAGATCATGTAGTAAAATTTCAATTTACTCTTGTTATTATAATAAGCCATCTTCCATGGCGAAGTATTAGCATACACAAATACATTTGCAGGATCTAAAGATTGGAGAAAAGTTATCGAAATGGTATTTTTAACGACTATATGGGAATTTTGGAAGGCGAGGAAATATAAAAGAATTCTAAGACACGAACACTTATGTGACAAAAACAATAGAAGACATACAACCAAATTCTTTTTTGTGGCTCAAAGAGAGATCGAAATTTAAGAACTTGATAGGGGAGAGATGGGTAGATTTCAACATAAGAGACATTATACTTTAAAATTTTCATAAATTGGGGGTTTGTAGTGTAATTTTTTTTCGAACTTTGTATCTGCTTATCGGGTTTTTACAGCATATGCTGGCTCTATTTTATAATCATAGAATCCTACGGTTTAAAAAAAAAATATAAGTCCCAAGTTACAAGAAGAAGCGGCGCACCTTCACAGGTGGACAAATTCATGTAGAACTCATGACCCACACACATACATAAATGCTTCAAGTGGAACCCAAACCAACTTGGCATGTTTCACGTAGACAAACCATTTACCAACCAATAATTTGGTATGGAATAAAAACTTTTAAATAAAAATATATTAATATTACAAATTCTAGTATTTTCTAATAATATACAAAGCAACTCATTTTATAACTTATTAACTACGGGTAAAAGAGAAGATATGACTATATGGTTTAACTTAAATTATGTATGATTTTATTATATTTATTAATACACGTGTGTAAAGTTTAAGGTGTAACTTAAAAAAAACTATGAGAACCAGTCTAGATCATTTATTTATTTGAACAATTATCTAAATGGTAAAACCATGAGGATTATACAAAGTAGCCATTAGACCGTTCGCCGTTCATCTACGGATGAAAATGACGCGGTAACGGTTTTATAAATACCATGAAGACAAAATCACCTAATGAAAAATATTTAACTTTAATTTATTAGGAGGGTTATGGCAACTTAATTATTAATTCTGTTAAACCTTTATATTTTAAAGAGGTAAATCACTGATACTCAGTGAAAAACTTGAATTCTTTCGGTTGAAATGAGGAAAAGGCTGTAAATAATCTTTTAATTACTCAAATAGGCTAAGAATTAAAATTATATTATATGTAGTTACAATTGTAAGTTGCATATACAGTAAATTTTTTTTTTTTGAATGTGACTTTCTATGTACTGGACTTTTTGGTCACCGGGTTCATGTCGAAGACAATCCCCCGTCAGCCCCACACTCTCGGACGCGATGTTCGATCGGGCCCCGGCCGCCGCGCAAGCTGGCTTCCGCCCGGAAACCATACTGCCCCCACACGAGAGACTCGCTGGGGTAACAGCTGGGTAAAACCGGGTTGCCCTCAAGACCGCACCATGCCTCGGTAGGATACGATCTATCATTGGGACGTCCCCCCCTAAAGCCACAAGTGGGAGTCGAACCGGTGACCTCTCAAAGGAGGAACCGGCCGACCTAACCACATGGGAGTAAACCACTTGGGCCACGAGAGGGGATATTGAGTTTAAACAAATAACCCTTTAAAATATCTTGACTTGGTTTGATAATAATAATAATAATAATAATAATAATAATAATAATAATAATAATAATAATAATAATAATAATAATAATAATAATAATAATAATAATAATAATCAATAAATTATGAGAATAATAATTGAATGATCGATTTGTAAAGTTAGGAACTTGTAACCGAAATCGTGAACAATGTATCGACCACAATATATATATATATATATATATATATATATATATATATATATATATATATATATATATTATATTAATATGTATGGGTGGAATCTTTATAGTTTATGTTATAATATTTATAGTTTATGTTACGTAAACAAATTTAAAAGGGTAAATTATAGCCTTTTCAAACGACCAAGACCAATTCGACTTGTTTAATTTAACAGAAGTCGTGTTCGAATTCTGCTCTGCTTTAAACATTGTGTTCAAATATCGAGTTAAGTTGAGGCTTGACTGGTAATATGTTACGGAAAAAAATCACATAGTACACTTATACACGGTGTTTAATTATACCTTTTTTTGTAATTATAATGTTACGTAATTTTCTTTTATTATTTTTTCAACTAGGTTAGAACCCCGTGTATTACACGGGTTGAATAAATGTAATTTTATATACTAAATTAAAACAGTTATTATTTAAAAATCTCGTTTATTACACGAGTTGAACAAATGTAATTTTATATATTAAATACTAAAAAATTATATCTTTAAGAACCCCATCTATTGTACTGAATAAATGTAGTTTTATATATCAAATAATAAAAATCCGTGTATTGTAAGGGTTGAATAAATCTAATTATATATAATAAATAATAAAAAAAATTATATCTTTAAAAACACTGTGTATTACACGGGTTAAATAAATGTAATTAATTTTGTAACCTTGTATACCGCAAGCGGGGCGAACGTATACTAAATAATAAAAAAATTATATATTTAAAAACACCATGTATTACACGGGTTAAATAAAGATAATTTTGTATAGTAAATAATATGCTATTGGATTCGTTTAAAAAATCATAAATTTAGTTTAATTCGAATCAAATCACAAACTTGGTTAAGTTTAATTCGAATTGATAAGAACCCCAATTTGAAAAATAAAAAACAGAATTATATTATTAGCTTCTCCTCCTAATTAGTGTTTTTTTTAAGTTTGATCTAATATCTAATAAGTTATTTTGTATATTTTGTTTGTACTTTAAATTTTTTATATGAGTGTATTATTGTTTTTTTAAGTTTAAGATTATTGTTTTGTGTTATTATTTAAAAAATATCTTTAATTTATAACTTAAATTTGAAGATAATATATTATTAAAAAAATAAAATGATTCTATCCTACATTCAAAGTAAGATAAGATTTAATATTAATTGATTATTTATTATTTAATTAATTGATATAAGATAAGTATGAAAAGGCAGAAAATTACAAATGTAGACGCCTTCAATGAATGACACGTGTCACTTATTGGTTTCTTTTATTATAGTATATAGATTTGGTATATAAAATTACATTTATTCAACCCGTATAATACACGGGGTTCCTTAGACTTTTTCTTTTATTTAATATGTAAAATTATATAAAATAATATAAAAGATTTCAAATAATGTCACGTGACACCCTCTTCTTCAATCTTACAATTTTAATTTATATAGTATTTTATTTTAATATCTTTTTAATTATTTATACGTGTATCACTTATTTTAATTATTTTTAATATATTTGATTTGCTTTTATATGTTTTTAAACGGTTAGGCGGGAAAATAGAATTCTAGATAGTCTCAATAATTGGCATGTATCTCAAATTAGTTTACTTTATTATATATATAGAGTTAGGTTAACGTATAAGAGCCTTTATCCTACATTACGTACGTGATCATCTCAGCCGTCAGATCTTCATCCCACATTGAAATCGCATGTTTGTTTTTTATAACATTTTCGCATGTTGGTTTTTTAACATGCGATTTCATCAAAATTACCACACGCGAAGTTGTTACAAAAACCAACATGCGATTTCATCAAAATTATCACATGCGATTTCATCCATGTTATTTTATAACATGTGATTTCACATCGCGTACATAGCGTACGTTAAGCCATTTTGTACAGTACACTTTTTCTATATATATATTGCAGTGAAATTTTGTAACGTTATTTTCTTTCTCATCATTTATTTCTTTGATTTATCAACATGCGATTTCATGAAAATTATCACATGCGGAATTGTTACAATAAACCAACATGCGATTTCATCAAAATTATCACATGCGATTTCATCCATGTTATTTTATAACATGCGATTTCACATCGCGTACATAGCGTACGTTAAGCCATTTTGTACAGTACACTTTTTCTATATATATATATGATAAGGATCATTACAGAACACTAATTATTGCGAGAACAAAAAGAACAACTCTAAATCACTAGATTTTGGAATTTAAGGTTCAGATTTCTTAAATTTTATGTTTCTTACATTCATATGTGTATTATGTATACATAAAAAATCATATATTTTTCCCTACACATAGTCTACATACATGTAGGTAATTTAGCCTACACATAACCTACATCTGTGTAGGTTATTTAAAAACTGAAGATTTTTCATATTTTGTTTTAAATTATAGTGTGAAAAACAATAAATCTTACATTTATAACATTTTCATTTACTTTTTAGGTTTTTAGGATTGAAAAAATGAGTGATTCATTTTGTTCTGCGTGTTCTCGCAATATTTAGTGTTCTGCATAGAACCTTCCCCTATATATATATATTGCAGTGAAATTTTGTAACGTTATTTTCTTTCTCATCATTTATTTCCTTGATTTATTCTATCATTAGAAAATTAAGTAAAGTTCATAATCTTTTAATTTGTTTTACGTTCTCATCATTCTTCACGTATTATTTATTCATATATCATTATCACCAATTATTAGTTCTTAAACAATACGTAACAACTTTAATAATATATAAATCAATTTAAGTTATAACTTATCATATATTTGATTAAATATTACTGATAATAAAAATTTGTATTAGATTAGATTTTAGATTTGATTAAATATTATTAATAATAAGAATTTGTATTAATTTAGATTAAATATTATTTTTTTAGTATTATTAATAATTTTAATCAATTAAATGAGAGAATGACAAGTGTCCCAAAACAGGTTTCTTTTATTATATAGTATAGATGTTACATAATTTTTTTTCTTATTTTAGATCATCTTGCCCTTACACAAAAAAAAAAAAAAAAAAAAAAAAAAAAAAATTGACAGTAATCGATAGTGAGACTCATATGGATATCTATAATACCTTATTAGGCAAACTGAGTTTTCTTTACCCTTTTGATAATTTTACTATACGTATAAATTTTGAAGCACTATGTACAAGAGAGAAAACTCTTATTGACATCGATTCTAAGCACAAGAATCCTCGGATGTGCAAATTATATGCTGTTGAAGTATATAACAATTTACGTGTGGCAGAGGTCGCAGGGGCGGACCTAGAGTGATTGAAAGGGTAACCTCCGTTGCCCCTTGATGCTTCGGTGACGCTCCGACGGTAGTGTAAATTTTGAAAAAATTTGACGTTTTTTCAATTTCGTTACCCCCTTTTTATTGAAACGTTACCCCTATGCGGATTTTCTAGATCCGCCACTGAGAGGTCGTATAAGTTTTAAAAATTATATAAATAATGGACTCGTATAAGCTCGCCAGCCGCCTTGAGCTCGATAAGCGAAACTCGGGCTTGTTTCGTAAACATTAGAAAACTGGTAAAAATTGTAATTACATGTTTTAACACAACCCGGCCTTGGCAGCACTCCTATTTTAACCATTACCCATTTTGACCCGTTAATTACCTAAGTAGCCAGGGTAGTCGTTCTACCACATTAAGAACTATGCTTACCCCTCTTTCAATTATGTATGTATCTTTTAATGTATTCATGAACAAACTTTATGGCAACAGGAAAATTGCTTACAAAGGTTCAAGTTGCACGAGCCTATTGTCTGCGTTGGTGGTTTTTTGCTAATTGAGTTGTTAGGTCGGGGTTCAGGTACAAGCAGCAGATGGAAAATATAAGGCCATGGGGTATGGGGCTTGGGTTGGGGCGTGGGTTGGGGGAAAACGCCCAAGCCACCATCCCGGGGGCTTGGGTTGGGGCTTGGGTTTGGGCGTGGCCCCTTGGGGCTTGGCTTTTAAGCCGGGCGTGGGGCGGGCTAGCAAGGTGACATGGCGGGCTCTCAATGGCCATGTGTCAACTCATGCCCCCAACTCAAGCCCCCAACCCAAGCCCCACCATACCCCATGGGCGTGGGTTTTTTTTCCCATTCCACGTGTCAACCAATGCCCAACCCAAGCCCCACGGTCTAATATATGGTTAGTGTATTTTCTTAATAGTTAAGTTAATAATTGTTTAAGGGCCAATTGGATTTTAACACCTTTAACTTTGAAGAGTTGGCCGATAACACCCGCAACTAACACTTTGATCTGTGACACCCCAAACTTTTAATTTTGTTTGTCATTTCACCACTCAGTTAAAAAATCAGTAACTGAGTTAGTTTTCAATCCTAGGTGGCATCCTACGTGGACTATTTAGTTTGCGTGGCACATTATGTCCAGATAAGAACCCTGGATTGTCTCCTCCACTTCCACTATGATACAAACCACTTCCACTGTTATACAAACCCTAGTTCGCAATTCGTTCCCCCACTTCCAATGTTATACAAACCGTAGTTTCCATCACCTCCACCAACCGCCTGCCACCATCACCTTCACCAGCCACCACCTCCACCAACCACCACCGTCTCCGAAAGCACCACCTCCAGTCCAACCAGCACCATCTCCGAAAGCACTTGAATTGAAGAAACAAAGAGCCATCAAAAGTGACTCGCTCACTTTACCAGAAGCAGGCGCACCAGAAATCATAACTTTCAAAGGCGCCCTAGCTTTATCCATCGATGCCCTAACCTCCCAATCATCAAAACCCCAATTTCATCAACCACCACAGGAATACATAAACACCAAAGGAGCTTACACAACTTACCACATAACACCGCTGATGTATTCGGCATCTAACAGATTTTACAGTAGTAATCGGAGATGCTGTGAATGGCGATAACAGTGTTGCGAATTGAGAAAATCAAGGTGGGAAGCCGGCTGTTTCGGATTCGATGACACCGTGGACGAATTTAAATAAGGACAAGAAGAAGCCATTCTGGTGATTTCAATCGTTAATGGCTATTGCTTCTGATATCTAACACAGGAGGGAGGCCGGAAGACACACATAAGGTCTGAAGAACAATGGCTATTCTCTGTCATGGTTGACCTTGGTGAGTCCATTATCACCTACCTGTTCTGTTTCGTTTTTGATCGAATCATGTTGTGATGATGATGTTTGGTGAATTGGGGGTGGTGATGGTGAGGTGAGGGTGGTCGCAGTTGGGTGAAGATGTTGGTGGTGAGGGTGATTCGAGGGTGGTTGTGGGTTGAGGGTGGTAGTCGGAGATGGTGGTGGTTGGTGGATGGGGTGCTTTGGAGATGGTGGTGGATTTAAACGAACAGAACAACAATGCCTACTTTCAACATTTTGCATCTTATAACATGTGTTACCCACGTCACTCGTGCCATGTAGGATTAATGATGCCACCTAGGATTGAAAACTAACTCAGTTACTGATTTTTTAACTGAGTGGTGAAATGACAAACAAAATTAAAAGTTTGGGGTGTCACAGATCAAAGTGTTAGTTGCGGGTGTTATCGGCCAACTCTTCAAAGTTAAAGGTGTTAAAATCCAATTGGCCTTGTTTAAGTGCATTTAAATTTGTTTCAAAATTTCCAACCGGATCTTATTACTCTATTTGATGCTTTGTGCTTCCATCATTATTCATTTACATGTACCAAAACAGATTATATTATGTGATATAAAAAATGATCCGAATATGATATGCTTAAAAGCTAATCTTTCAATGGTCTGCCAGTTAGTGTGCATTTCTCTATTTTTTTTAAAAACCTTTTTTAGTCATTCCTGAGTCTTGACAAGCATGGATCATCTTGTTCAACATGCATGCCCATAGTCCAACATTCTCTGTCTTTCTGATTATGTTCGATCCAGTGGATACAAATTCTGACCCAACCTGATCAGTTAAGCTAGTTTGATGACGGATTTGGGTCAAAATATGTGATTTTTTATATGGGTCAGGTTGGGTTGTCACGAAACACATTCTACGGTGCTTATCCGTGTCCCATATAACCGGTTTTCACAAACTTATTAAGAGTTTTCATTGAAAAGTCGGATGAGACGTTTATAATTTCTTACCCATCTCTTCCACGTCTCCTCACTGATCGCACTCCACATGACATTCTTATGCAAAAAATGATATATTTTCTCATCAAATATAAATCATCATCAGATAAGAGTTTACAACCTTACTATCCAATCATTACATCGTTATGTAGAAAAGATATATATTGTCTCATTAATTGATAGTAGCATATGAAGGTTAGGTAAGTTATTTCCTTGGAATCTCTTTTCAGATATCTGCAAGATTGTTGCGCCTTTGAGTGCTTTTGTAGGCGCAAGCATGGTATTAATGAAAGAAAAAGCCGGTTTTAGATTTACAACAAGAGTGTAGTGATGCCTACGTGTTGTGTGATGCGCCTTTCCTGATTTGGGCTATCCAGCATAATGTCGAACCTATTAAGATCATACAAGGGTGTCTATGGGTTAATTTACAATGTCGAGTTGTCTTCTACCGAGTAAGTATCAATTAAGTACTATTTAAGACATACATGTGTTTAACACTTTTTTATGGAACCGGTGTGTATTAGAAGATATCAGGATTAGGATTAAAGGATGAAAGGAGTGCGATTCGTCATAGTGTTTTGATTATGACATGTGCTTGCTACCATGGGGATAACCAAGGAGAGTCGTACACTGTCGACAGAATTAAGGAGGTGTTGCAATACCTGGGGTATGGTAAATTATTTCTAGCAATGTTTGACGAGGATGCTTGTGAGACCATAGCAAATGTAAAAGTATTTTTAGCAACGTTTGACGAGGATCCTTTTGAAACATGTCGTATTTGTTGTCATCAGCCCCATAATCATAAGCATACCTCACATATTAAAGCCCAGAAACACGTCGTTGATAGAAGGGTGAATAACCGTGTTTTAACATGTATAAATATAAGGTTTTAAGTGTTTATTATCATAAAACATGGTTACTTTGAGTGTGTTTCTATTTGTAGGTACCCAGAGCTTAACGGATGGAATTTGAAGCTAAACGGGAGGTTTTCGGGAAGGTTTATGAAGGTTAGAAGCTTACACACAAGTTGGGAGTTGAAAAATGCAAAAAATGGTAAGAAACCAGTACTTGGCGCAAGAAGAAACCAGTTTGGCGCAACCTGGTGTCAGTTTTGACGCAATACAGATGCCAGTAACTCAGGGGCGCAACCTTGTGCCAGGGGGGCGCAACCTTGCGCTGACATCAGATAATCATGCGAAAATTCAGGATTTCACTTTATTTTAAGATATCTTCAACCCCAAACGAGATATTCATTAACCCTAGCCGTTTTCCACTTCACAAGGACGAATTTTAGAGTTCCCAACCTCAATTTTCATCAATCTTTCATGCAATCAAACATCCAAGACAACCAAGAAGATCAAATCATGACTATGGGTGGCTAGATTCTTTTATGACCATCTCCGGGTGGATGGTTCATGTATGTGAAACTCAAACCTTGTTTATTTAGTTTTTTTGGATTGTTTTTCATAACTTGAAGAATACTTGTGGTTTAGTTTTGTTTAAAAGAATTGTGAGTGTTGCAATTATTCATCTTTTACCATTCGCATTCGGTTTTCTTGCATCGTGAGTAGTTTGGTTATTGGGTGGGTTCTTGGCAATTATGATTTGGTAATTAAATTGCATAGGTTATTATTAAAAACTTGTCTTTGATTATCAATCAAACTAAACCGTTAACAAGACCTTTTGGTATCTATCTAATTAAACAGGTTTGGGTGAATCATTGAACCGGAAATCCGGAAGGGGTTGCTTTTCTTTAAAATTGATAACTTTCTTAATTGTTACCGATCAAAAATCTCAAAACGCAATCAAAGCAATAGTTTTTCTTAGTTTTAGTTAATCTAGGTTTCTACAATCAACACTGACAACATATTCCCTATGGACACGACCCTACTTACCCTTGCTAGTAAAGGTACTTAGGACCAAATTTTAAACTTGTTTTTGACCGACCTTTCGACATCGATCAGTCGTATTTGTTGTCATCAACCCCATAATCATCCGCGGAAGCAATATTTGTTGTTTATCAAAGCACTCGAACAAAGAAAGTTTGTTACATGTTGACCCTTTAAATCGCCTCTTTAGAGTGGGTATAGAGATAATAGATATTATCATCAATAACATAAAACTATTACCATAGAAAAGTAAATTATGGCGAGGTTTTAAAGAGAGAAGTTGAAGATAGTGTGAACTACTATTAGGTATAAAAGGGTGTTAATTTTCACACATTCCTCCTGTCTATCTCTCTCTATATATACAAGGTCATGATTTAGGGAAAACGTTGAAAATTGTGGGAACAGTGAGAAGCTTATGGATCGTCCGATCAAAACAATCTATGGACTAGATTGGCGCGGTGACATTTTCGTAAATAACATAAATTTTATTACGTGGACGCGCTTCATTAAGGGTAAAAAGGTAAAACATCCTTTCTTACATAAAACGCCATTGAAATATAAAACGTCAAGTAAATACAAAACGCCAATTTTATCACTGCGTAGTTTTTTCTGTGTTTTAGTTAAGGTCTTAGCCTACAAAAACGCCATAAAACGTAAAACGCCATAATATATAAACGCCAAGCCTTACATCCAGATAATTGTTAATTGCATTTATTGTTATAAATAATGTCCCGCCTAAACTACGCGCAAAAAAAATCCTATAAATAGAAACGTCTCACCACCTTCCGTTGATCACACAAAAAAAAAACACACAAAACACAATGGTTCCTAAATACCACTCACTGTAAAACGCCAAAAGTTTAGGGAAATCAACGATGGCAAACATCTTTTCTTTGATACTCGGTAATGTTCTGCATGAAGTTTCCCAGAATGGTTTGTTAGGTGAGGAGAGTAAGATTTTGCTGCATGAGATGGATAAATTTCAAGAAAAAGGGACTGATGACACCCATATGTCATTTTGTCTTCTTTATTCTTGAAGAAGGTTTGGATGAGGAGAAGTGTAAGGACTTGCAAAAATGCCCTAAACGAACCGTAAGTGAAAACCCGGACCCTGAAACCCTAATGTGCATGAAAAACCAAGAAAACATGAAAGTTGGTCTTCTCGCGGGCCGCGTAAAACATAAGAAGACCCTACGCGGGCCGCGTCAACTTAAGATTTGACCGGATAAGCTTCCCCGGCCTACCGATGACACGCTAGCCCTAGTCTACGAATAGCTGGATTATTAGAAAAAACCGAGAAAAAATAAGGAAGTCACAAACAAAAGGAGTGATAATTAATAAGGAGACTCAGGAAACAGGTAATAACCCACCATGGGAAGATGAATTAGACGAACAATGGGAAAATCTCTACATGTTAGCCACTACGGCAGCAAATGTTAACTTATAGTTGAATCGCCAAACTAGTACCAGCACCTATGCCACCTACGAGCTAGAAACTTTAAAAGAACTTCATCCATTAGATAACAACCTAGTAGAAGAAAGAGACAGAATAAACTTTACATAAACGCATGTTGAGCATAATACTCCTATAACCTAGCTAGACTAAAATAATTTATGGATGCATAACCACTAGTATATTTCGAATTTCAGTTGTAATTTGTAACATATATATATATATATATATATATATCACAATATTTCGTTTTAATCAATCTGTTTGTATAATTGTATTAGATATTTGTAATTAATATTTAAATTTTCTGATTGCCATTCTGTGATAATTTAATTTACCAAATTTTAACTTAGAATTTTGTATGTTTCTTCATGTATGTTAACAACATGAATGAACTATCAGAAGCACTCCAAAACTTCTCTATCCATAGTTCAGATATTGATATCACCAGTACCTTTACTGCCTACCAGGCTGACACTGAAGAGCCAATGGTATTCCAAGCCCAACCTCAGGAAAAACCTAAACCGAAGAAAAGAAGAAGACTTGTAGGCTGGAGGCGTGTGCGTAGGAAGAGACCAGCAACACAAAAAGTTATAAAGACTGAGGATCCCAAAGATAAGGGCAAAGGAATAGACATTGGGGAGAGTTCAGGGCAAGCTCAAGAAATGCCACCCTGGGAAGAGCTGGACCGCCAACTAGCAAATAGCGACCTCATCGGACCTGCCGATGAGACTCTTTTCAATTACCCAGCTGAAGCCCAACTTCCAGTCAATCTGGAACCTGCTATTCCCGATCCCCTTGTTAACCCCCGACCTCTAGGAGAGCTGGAGGAATGGTGGACCACTGACTAGCAGTTTCAAAATCTCCTGAATAACCCTAATATTTTTTTCCTCAATTTGATACGGAGCCTCCACTACACCTACCTATGAGCTCCGAGAATTTGGCAGAACTCCGCCATTATGGCGAGGAGCTGATTGATGCAGGGAACCGAATTAGGGATGTGGGAGAAAGGATATCCTGGAAGTACGACGAGAGAGAACGTCGTTTCTGAAGTGCCAGCTAACAGGGATCGTATGTGGTTGCGGGAATGTGTGTTTAAGAAATAATATAATAATAAAAATATAATTATGTGAAATAACTTAAAAAATAAAACTTTTGTAAGATAACTTGTGTGTACGGATCCCTATTATAATATATAAAATATCGAACGTCGAAAAATCGACAATTTTGGCTATACGTGTTGATGTGATTATGTGCGATTGTTTTGTTATGTTTGGTTGCTAATTATTTTCTAATCACTTATATATATATATATATATATATAGGGAGAAGATCATGCGAGAACCACCTCTTATTGCGAGAACCGCGAGAATCAATGTGAACACAACCAAAAATGCCTAAAAATAGCTAAAAATCACAAAAAAAAAAATTTAATATTTTTTATATAAAAATCGCTACTTTTCGATGCCAAAAAATAAAAATAAAAAAAAAATTTTGGCCACTAAAAGTAGCGATTTGAGCATAAGAAATATTAAAAAAAATTTAGATTTTTTTAGATTTTTTTTAGATTTTTTTAGGTTTTTTGAGGGTTTAGTTTTTAGCATTTTAGCTTGGGGGGGGGGGGGTGTTTAGGTTTTTGGGGGGTGGGGGAGGGGGGTTTAGGTTTTTTTTTGGGGGGGGGGGGGGTGGGGGTTAGGTTTTTTTAGCTATTTTAGGTTGTGTTCACATTAGTTCTCGCGGTTCTCGCAATAAGGGTGGTTCTCGCATGATCTCCTCCCTATATATATATATATATATATATATATATATATATATATATATATATATATATATTAATTACCAGATGGAACACGCTAGTAATGAACCCGTTAACGAAGTTAACCAATCTGAACAAAACCATGAAGATCAGTTTTTGAATAGGCAAGATATTGAGAATATCATTGCTCAGGGAATAGCCAATGCTATTCCAGCAATCCTTGCTGCTGCCCGAAATCCGGTTGAACCTCAACAAATTATTCCTAGCAAACGTACTCATGAAGACAACTTCAGTAATAGCGTAAATGGAGGCAGTAACATTAATAATAATGATGTACTGCAAGCCCCAATTCTCAAAAGAATGAAAGCTGCAACGCCTGGTTGCACTTACAAGGAATTCCTTGCATGTAAACCTGTTGAGTTCGCAGGCAATGAAGGGGCGACTGCGGCACTGCATTGGTTGGAGAAAACCGAGGCAGTAATAAAAATAAGTAAATGTGCCGAGGAGGATAAAGTCAGGTATGCTTCTCACCTTTTTAAGGAAGAAGCATTAGAATGGTGGAATACGGTATTACAAGCCAAGGGAAGTGACATAGCCTATGCCATGAGTTGGGAGGAGTTTAAGCGTTTAGTGGAAAGAAAATTCTGCCCAGAATATGAAAAAGAGCAGATGGCGAACAAATTCCTGAGCCATCGAATGATGAATGTTGATTGCCGAGGGTATACTTCGAAGTTTTTCGAATATGCTCGAATTGTGCCTACTATGGCTTCGCCAGAACCAGTACTTATTTCTCGCTACATTTGGGGTTTAATTAGCAAAATCCGTGATATTGTCAAAGTTGTAAGGCCCCGCACGATCGATGATACGGTGGAATTAGCCAACACTTTGACGGACGGACTGGTGCGTACGCGAGAAGAAAATAGGAAGATGGAATTGGCTCAGAAAATTACCCAAGGATTTCGTATGGGTAATAATAATAATTTCAAGAAAAGAGGAACTGGGCAATCTTCCACTCCGTCGTTCTGCATGAGCTGTAAAAAGAAAAAAATTGGAAAGTGTAATGAAACCTGCAACTTCTGCAAAGCTGTAGGACATCGTGAAGAAGATTTCAGAAAGAAAACAAGGGTCTGCTATAACTGTGGAGAAGCTGGGCATTTCAGACCAGAATGCCCTAAGTTAGTCAAACCAGCAGATAACAAGGCTAAACCTGCAGAAGGAACTACCAAGAAAAACGCAAGGGCCTTCTAGTTGACTACTCAGGAAGTAGAGCTAATCCCTGACGAGATAGCTGGTACGTTCCTAGTTCACGACGTTTATGCAAAAGTATTATTTGACTATGGTGCAAACCATAGTTTTATAAATACTTCATTCTGCCAAGCTCTTAACCTACCCTTAATCAAACTTAGGCAAGTTTTTACGGTAGAAACGACAGATGGAAACTCTGTTAACATAGATAAGGTTTTGCGAGGAGGAAAAATAGAACTCTTAGGTCATAAATTTTCTGCAAACCTGTTACCTATGAATTTAGCCGGATTTGATGTTGTGTTAGGAATGGATTGGTTAGTAGCCAACCATGCTCGAATTCTCTGTGATAAAAATTCCATAGAAATTCATACACCCACAGGAGAATTAGTGGTGATTACAGGAGATAAGCCACGTAAGCCACTAAAATTCATTTCAGTAATGAAAGTGGCCAGTTATTCAAGAAAACATGCAATAGTGTATATGATTTCGGTGATCATTAACACTAAAGGTAAGGAACTTAAGGAAATTCCTGTAGTCTCAGAATACTTGGATGTATTCCCAGAAGAACTACCGGGATTACCACCCAATAGGGAAGTGGAATTTAGAATTCATCTAATTCCTGGAACTACACCAATAGCCAAGGCACCTTATCGGTTAGCACCCACCGAAATGCTAGAATTGAAAAAGCAGTTAGATGAATTATTAAGCAAAGGATTCATACAACCAAGTTCATCCCCGTGGGGAGCTCCAATGTTGTTTGTGAAAAAGAAAGATGGTTCGATGCGAATGTGTATCGATTATAGGGAATTGAATAAGGTTACAATTAAGAATCGATACCTAGGATTGATGATCTTTTTGATCAACTTCAGGGAGCTAGATATTTTTCTAAGATAGATTTACGCTCAGGATACCATCAGTTGAATGTACAAGAAGAAGACATACCTAAAACTGCTTTCAGAACTAGGTATGGTCACTACAGTCATGCCCTTCGGACTAACAAATGCTCCAGCAGCATTTATGGACATGATGAATAGGATCTATAAATCGTACTTGGATAAATTTGTAATTGTCTTCATCGACGATATACTCATTTATTCCAAAAATCAGGACGAGCATTGTCAGCACCTGCATGCACTCTTAACTTTGTTAAGAAAGGAAAAGCTTTACGCCAAATTCTCAAAGTGTGAATTTTGGCTACAGGATGTGCAATTTTTAGGACATATGGTAAATCATGAAGGTATTCACGTAGACCCCTCCAAGATAGAAGCGATCACCAAATGGAAGGTCCCACAGTCAGCTATGGAAATTAGAAGTTTTCTAGGGTTAGTTGAATATTATAGACGATTCATTAAGGATTTTTCCAAGATAACTGTGCCATTAACTAAGCTAACCTGTAAAGCAGTTTAGTTTGAATGGGGACCTAGGCAAGAAGAAGCTTTTAAGGTTTTAAAGCAAAAATTAACGAACGCCCCAATTTTTGCCTTACCTGAAGGGACAGAAGATTTTGAAGTTTATTGTGATGCTTCTAAGCTAGGATTAGGATGTGTGCTAATGCAACGCAAAAAGGTAATTGTGTATGCCTCAAGACAATTGAAAAAGCACGAGGTAAACTATACGACCCATGACTTAGAATTAGGAACAATAATTTTTGCCCTTAAGATTTGGAGGCATTATCTGTATGGAAGCAAGTTTACTGTCTATACGGATCACAAGAGTTTAAGATACATATTTTGGCAAAAAGAATTGAACATGAGGCAAAGAAGATGGATGGAAATCTTAAGTGACTACGACTGTGATATTCAATATCACGAAGGAAAAACAAACGTAGTTGCTGACGCTTTAAGTCGTAAGTATCATGAGAAACAACGACGAGTTCGTGCTCTTAGATTAAGTTTACAATTAGACTTAATGGAACAACTAAAGAATATTCGGGAAACAGCAATCAAGGATGATGCTGAAGGAATGAAAGGAAGAATAAAAGAATTAGAACAAGGAAGTGATGGAATTTGGAGATTCCATGAGAGAAGGATTTGGGTACCTAAGCAAGGAAATTTAAGAAATAAGATTTTAGAGGAAGCCCATAAATCTAGGTATACCATGCATCCTGGTAACAATAAGATGTACCAAGATTTAAGAAATAACTTCTGGTGGATAGGAATGAAAAAGGATATAGCTAGATATGTATCTAAGTGTCTTACTTGTTCCCAAGTTAAGGCAGAAGACCAGAAACCCTCAGGTCTACTACAACAATTAGAAATGCCGGTATGGAAATGGTAACTCATAACCATGGACTTTGTTACTAAGTTGCCCAAGACCAGAAAAGGTAACGACGCAATTTGGGTAATTGTGGATCGATTAACCAAATCAGCTCATTTCCTACCCATGAAAGAAACCTTTAGCATGGAAAGGTTAGCCAAATTATACGTAGATGAGGTAGTATCCTTACATGGAGTCCCGCTCTCCATTGTATCGGATAGAGATAGTCGTTTCACTTCCCACTTCTGGACAAGTTTCCAGGAAGCAATGGGAACCCGACTAAATTTAAGCACTGCATACCATCCTCAAACAGACGGACAAAGTGAAAGGACGATCCAAACCCTGGAGGACATGCTTAGGGCATGTGTGATAGATTTGGGTGGGAACTGGGTTGACCACCTACCCTTAATTGAATTCTCCTATAACAATAGTTATCATTCAAGCATTGAAGTTGCCCCATTTGAAGCACTATATGGACGAAAATGTAGAACTCCAGTTTGTTGGGCAGAAATAGGAGAAAGCCAATTATCAGGTCCTGAAATCGTACAAGAAACCACCGACAAGATCCCTCAAATCAAGGAAAGATTGAAAACGGCTCGAGATCGCCAGAAGAGTTATGACGATAATCGACGCAAGCCACTAGAATTTCAAGTTGGAGACAAGGTACTCTTGAAAGTTTCTCCTTGGAAAGGAGTAGTTCGATTCGGGAAGAAGGGAAAACTAAGTCCAAGGTACGTAGGACCATTCCCAATAATCCAACGTATAGGACCAGTTGCCTATCGCTTACAACTACCAGAAGAGTTAGCCGGGGTACATGACGTATTTCATGTATCCAACCTCAAGAAATATTTATCTGACGAATCCCTGGTAGTCCCTCTTCAAGACATACAGGTGAATGAAAAGTTGAACTTCGTGGAGAAACCGCTTCAAATAGAAGAGAGAAAGGTCAAGTTTCTCAAGCACAAAAGACTAGTACTGGTCAAGGTTAAGTGGGATTCAAAAAGAGGACCCGAATACACCTGGGAGCTGGAATCGGAGATGAAGCGAAAGTATCCTCACTTATTCCAGTAAATCTCGAGGATGATATTTTAAATAAGGTGTGGAGGATGTAAGGACTTGCAAAAAAAGCCCTAAACGAACTGTAAGTGAAAACCCGGACCCATGAAACCCTAATGTGCATGAAAAACCAAGAAAACATGAAATTTGGTCTTCTCGCGGGCCGCGTAAAACATAAGAAGACCCTACACGGGCCGCGTCAACTTAAGATTTGACCGGATAAGCTTCCCCGGCCACGTGTCGCACACGTGGCGGCCCTACTGATGACACCTAGCCCTAGTCTACGAATAGCTGGCCCTCGCGGGCCGCGTAAACTATTAATAAGTTTTACGCGGGCGGCGTAAAACTCATATTTCAGCTATAAATTGCTTGGTTCATGGCTTGTTCATCTGTGTCGAAAACTTTTCTCAAAAACGAAGTATACTGCCTAAATTCGAAGATTTAAGGTATCAAGGCGCTACTACGATACAGGGTATTAACTCGATCGCTGCTACGATTCAATGTCCGATCGATTGAAACCAATCCAATGGATGTTTAAGTGCTGCCCACATTAGGGCTATACTTTGTCATTCGTCGTGAATTCGATGGATGTTTAAGTATTTCACTTTGTCATTCGTTGTGAGGGTTTTAATCTTGTGAGTTATCGTAAATGCTGTATTAGTTACTGACCTAGTTCGTGTGCATTGTTATTTAACTTAGGTTATCAGGCTTATCAGTAGGCTAAACTCTGCCCGTTAAATCTGCAATGTGAGTCATTCTCTTTTTATCAAATTGTGTTTCCAAAACCCTATTTATTTTCAAAGTTATAATTACAGGGATTAAGTCTTTGTAATCTTCAATTACTGCCGGTATGTGGGGTTTTGTATACATTACTTGATACCCGTCACCATTGGACAACGGGTTAGCCAATGGGTGATCTGACCATAGTCAGAGATACAGTCGAGTGACAAATACAGATTTGGGGTAATTGGTTGATAGAAACAATGTAATCACCCTCAATACTGTATATTATAACAATGTGTCGTTTTGTGAAACTTGAATGACTCGCCAGTATTTCCCTGCTGATAAAACCTTTTTAAAACATGTTTCAGGTGATCTGCTGTGATCCAGGAAAAAGTGCAGTATAGCCCTACAAGCTTGAAGAAGTGGCTTAATAAAAAAAAAATAAAAAAAATAATGAAACAAGTTTTTTTTTTTTTTTTTTTTTTTTTGTAAAATAGGGGTTTCCCAGTGAAATTCTCTTATTGTAAATTACGGGGTTTGTCCCTAATTATGAAATAAAATAATCGGGCAGTTTCAAGTTTTAAATGATCCTGTTAATTATTCCGCTGCCAAATTAAATAAATACCACGAGGTTTCTGTCCCGTGGCTTCTGGACCGGGTCAAACCGGGCCGGGGGCCGTGACAGAAAAAGGTGGTATCAGAGCCATGCCACTGATTCAAGCCAAAGAAGTGTTCTGCTGACACTTAAGATTTAAATTATGTGTTAGGAAATAATTTATGTGAGTATGTGCTTTATGTTACAGTATGGGTAAGCAAAGAATTTCGGACATCTATCGTCAATTAGATAGTTCACCAAAAGATAAGGGAACCTCATTTCAACCAAATTCCTCAGGATACTCAGGAAAGAATATTTATTCGTAAGGCACAGTCTGAAAACCCATTTACCCCTAAGAAAAGAAGTTGGATTATTAGAAAAAGTCGAGAAAAAATAAGGAAGTCACAAACAAAAGGAGTGATAATTAATAAGGAGACTCAGGAAACATGTAATAACCCACCATGGGAAGATGAATTGGACGAACAATGGGAAAATCTCTACATGTTAGCCACTACAACAGCAAATGTTAACTTATAGTTGAATCGCCAAACCAGTACCAGCACCTATGCCGCCTACAAGCCAGAAACTTTAAAAGAACTTCATCCATTAGATAACAACCTAGTAGAAGAAACAGACATAATAAACTTTACATAAACGCATGTTGAGCATAATACTCCTATAACCTAACTAGACTAAAATAATTTACGGATGCATAACCACTAGTATATTTCGAATTTCAGTTGTAATTTGTAATATATATATATATATATAGGATAGGAGTTGGCCAAAAAGTCCAAATTTTCTAAAAAGTGTAAAAAGTCATAAAACATCATAATGTCAACCATAAAACACACAAAAAACCCACAAATAATATGATGAAGATTACTAAAACATCATGTATGTGGGTTTTGTGTTGTGTTTTAGATGTTAAGGCTCTGATTGTGGAATGACAAATATTATTGTGTTTTATGTTGTTTAGCATTGTGTGTTTTATATTCATAGTTCTACGATGGTGTGTTTGAAGTTTTTATGGACTATTAGAGTTTGAATATGGTGTTTTAGTAATATTCATTCTATTATTTGTGAGTTTTAGGTGTGTTTTATGCCTGAAATTATTGTGTTTTATGACTTTTTACACTTTTTAGGAAAAACACACTTTCCGTAGGATCCCCACTCATATATATATATCACAATATTTCGTTTTAATCAATATGTTTGTATAATTGTATTAGATATTTGTAATTAATACTTAAATTTTCTGATTGCCATTCTGTGATAATTTAATTTACCAAATTTTAACTTAGAATTTTGTATGTTTCTTCATGTATGTTAACAGCATGAATGAACTATCAGAAGCACTCCAAAACTTTTATATCCATAGTTCAGATATTGATATCACCAGTACCTTTACTGGCTACCAGGCTGACACTGAAGAGCCAATGGTCTTCCAAGCCCAACCTCAGGAAAAACCTAAACCGAAGAAAAGAAAAAGACTTGTAGGCTGGAGGCGTGTGCGTAGGAAGAGGCCAGCAACACAAAAAGTTATAAAGACTGAGGATCCCAAAGATAAGGGCAAAGGAATAGAGATTGGGAGAGTTTATGGCAAGCTCAAGAAATGCCACTCTGGGAAGAGCTGGACCGCCAACTAGCAAATAGCGACCTCATCGGACCTGCCGATGAGACTCTTTTCAATTACCCAGCTGAAGCCCAACTTCCAGTCAACCTGGAACCTGCTATTCCCGATCCCCTTGTTAACCCCCGACCTCTAGGAGAGCTGGAGTAATGGTGGACCACTGACTAGCAGTTTCAAAATCTCCTGAATAACCCTAATATTTTTTTCCCAATTTGATACGGAGCCTCCACTACACCCACCTATGAGCTCTGAGAATTTGGCTGAACTCCGCCATTATGGCGAGGAGCTAATTGATGCAGGGAACCGAATTAGGGATGTGGGAGAAAGGATATCCTGGAAGTACGACGAGAGAGAACGTTGTTTCTGAAGTGCCAGCTAACAGGGATCGTATGTGGTTGCGGGAACGTGTGTTTAATAATAATATAATAATAAAAATATAATTATGTGAAATAACTTAAAAAAATAAAACTTTCGTAAGAAAACTTGTGTGTACGGATGCCTATTATAATATATAAAATATCGAACGTCGAAAAATCGACAATTTTGGCTATACGTGTTGATTGATTATGTGCGATTGTTTTGTTATGTTTGGTTGCTAATTATTTTCTAATCAGTTATATATATATATATATATATATATATATATTAATTACCAGATGGAACACGCTAGTAATGAACCCGTTAACGAAGTTAACCAATCTGAACAAAACCATGAAGATCAGTTTTTGAATAGGCAAGATATTGAGAATATCATTGCTCAGGGAATAGCCAATGCTATTCCAGCAATCCTTGCTGCTGCCCGAAATCCGGTTGAACCTCAACAAATTATTCCTAGCAAACGTACTTATGAAGACAACTTCAGTAATAGCATAAATGGAGGCAGTAACATTAATAATAATGATGTACTGCAAGCCCCAATTCTCAAAAGAATGAAAGCTGCAATGCCTGGTTGCACTTACAAGGAATTCCTTGCCTGTAAACCTGTTGAGTTCGCAGGCAATGAAGGGGCGACTGCGACACTGCGTTGTTGGAGAAAACCGAGGCAGTAATCAAAATAAGTAAATGTGCCTAGGAGGATAAAGTCATGTATGTTTCTCACCTTTTTAAGGAAGAAGCATTAGAATGGTGGAATACGGTATTACAAGCCAAGGGAAGTGACATAGCCTATGCCATGAGTTGGGAGGAGTTTAAGCGTTTAGTGGAAAGAAAATTCTGCCCAGAATATGAAAAAGAGCAGATGGCGAACAAATTCCTGAGCCATCGAATGATGAATGTTGATTGCCGAGGGTATACTGCCGGTATGTGGGGTTTTGTATACATTACTTGATACCCGTCACCATTGGACAACGGGTTAGCCAATGGGTGATCTGACCATAGTCACAGATACAGTCGAGTGACAAATACCGATTTAGGGTAATTGGTTGATAGAAACAATGTAATCAACCTTAATACTGTATATTATAACAATGTGTCGTTTTGTGAAACTTGAATGGCTCGCCAGTATTTCCCTGCTGATAAAACCTTTTTAAAACATGTTTCAGGTGATCTGCTGTGATCCAGGAAAAAGTGCAGTATAGCACTACAAGCTTGAAAAAGTGGCTTAATAAAAAAAATAAAAAAAAAATAATGAAACATGTTTTTTGTAAAATAGGGGTTTCCCAGTGAAATTCCCTTATTGTAAATTACGGGGTTTATCCCTAATTATGAAATAAAATAATTGGGCAGTTTCAAGTTTTAAACGATCCTGTTAATTATTCCGCTGCCAAATTAAATAAATACCACAGGGTTTCTGTCCCGCGGCTTCTTGACCGGGTCAAACCGGGCCGGGGGCCGTGACAAGAAGAGAACGATCCCAGTGTAAATGCTACTTTGGCATCGATGATGATAATGAAGATGATGGGCAAATAGCATCCACCCACACGGAGTCGATCTATGTCTCCAATATCCACAAACCCACTTCAACACACGAACAAGAAAAAAAAAACCACGCCAAACCCAAAACGCCATTTATTTGTGACAGTTCTTGTAGTTTCAAAAGAAGAAAGAGACTGATGACACTGAAGATTTAGATTATAAATTGCTTCTATTTGTTTTTTTTTTTAATTTTCTTTTTCTGTTGTTTGTTATATAATTTTCAGCTAAGAACAACAATACATTAATTCTCTAATAAAGAATATAATAAACGCCAAACGGGCAAATGCTTGTCAAATGTCATCATGCCATAAAACGCCCCAAAACTACCAAGCTATAATAAAATTACTTTGGAGAAGTACTATTATAATAAATCTAAAAAAGGTTAAAACAATGTGCAAGAGAATAAAACAAAAGTGCCATCTTTATCTAAACGTCATTGGAAAACAAAACGCCATAATTACAGCCGTAAAGATGGGACGTGTTACAACCATAAACAGATGAATCTGAAACAAAACACAGTAACTGCAAACAGTAAAATGAAGCGACAGAAACATAATTACTAACATTTATTATATTAAAAGCCAAATACTTGGGGAATTAAATTTATTTATCTTTTCAAAACGCTATAATTATCTGTCACTGCGCGGGAAAAAAAAGCCATTATAAAAGTAGACCATGAGAACACAACTCAACACGCCAAACATTGTCTAAAACGCCACATATTGTCCAAAACGCAAAAAACTAAAAAAATGACTATGGATATTGCATGGAGGTTTGAAAGGTCGGAGAGACGATTCATCATAAAGTTCTCTAATAAGAGAAGGGTGAATGTAAGGACAATCAAAGCCATACTTGGTATGTCTGAAGGGAACCAGAGGGATATTCTGGCCCTTGGGGTTCCAAGGGCCAACGATTGTGATAGAACTCGAACAATAATAAGAAGATTGGAGAGAAAATTTCAGGCAGAAGATGATGATGATGATGATATTGACGATACTCCTCTACCAACAGTTAACAGTTGGGTGATGCATGAAGAAGCAGGAACGGTTGAAGTGACTTATCAACATGAGGTGAAATATTCATTGCCGATGGAGGAAATGTTGAAGACAGAGAGACTACATCTGCTTAAACAACTCTGTGATTTAGCACCTTCGAACAGTGCAAGATCCAGGGTTGCAATGATATTCAAGAATAGGCTGCGGCAAAGAAGAGACGAGATGATGGCGTTATACGCCAATCTAAAACTTGATGATGATGAATCTGAAGAAAGTGAGGAACAAAGCGATGGGTACAACTCTGATGTAATCTCATCCATAGAAGACTATTAGTTTATTTTAATTTCGTATTATTGTAATCCTATAAAGTATTAATCAATGGTAATCAATTATTAACAAACGCCACGAACGCCAAAAAAGTGATCTGGGAAACGCCATAACGCCAAAAAATTAACTATATGACACAAAAATAATTAATTCAACGAGACAGATAAAAAAAACAGTAAAACGCCAAGTAACTAATGAATCTAGTTAACGCCAAAATTATCTTAGACGCCAAAAATGAAGCAGCATGTAACGCACGAACTCGGAAAAAAAAAGAATATTGAAAAGACAAAAAAAACCCATCAGACCCTGATTACATCCCACGCCACGTGTTCCATCAGGATGCGTTCTCACCGTTCTCACACTTTAGGGCGTTTTCTCCTGATCCCGTACCTATATATACATAGATATATATAGAAAGAGATAGAATGGAAAGAGGGTGAGAATAAAATTTTAGCGATGTGGATTTGAAATATGCATAATAACTCATCTGCAAACCTGTTTTATTTGCATATATCTTTAGACTAGGTTATTGCCCGCGTGAAATGCGGGTTTCAACCAAAAACTTATTATTTATGTTCAAAATATAATACTATGTAAAACACATACATTGGAAGACAAAAAAAAAGAAGAAAATTATTCAAATCCCGGAAAAAAACTTCCTTGTAGACCACATTAGTTGTTTTATTTGTTACATTCCCATCTTTATCCAGTATAAGCAACTTCACACCGGCTCTGCTTTTGACTTTTGATAATGCAACATAAAGTTAACCATGTGAGAAAACTAGATATTTAAGATACAATCCAACCCTTGATAGAGATTGTCCTTGACTTTTATTTATAGTCATTGCGAAGCATACAGATAAAGGGAACTGTCGTCGTTGAAATTTAATAGGAATTCTTTTGTCTGATGGTGTCAAACTGATTCGTGGAATATAAGTTTTTGTCCCTACGTTTCCTCCGGATATGGATGAAGATATGGATATGGATGAATTGTTGTTGCTGAAGTATTTGAAGGTTGGAAGCCTAGAATACATAAATGATTGGAAAATGAGACTTAATATTACTGATGATTTCGTTGTAGTCGTTGTTGACGAGTCTTTTATTAAATGGGTTGTTCAACATAAGAGAGACCCAGTTACTTCGATCCAAACGCTTATTGGTGTTGGCAAGGTTTCTACAAAAACGACAAAGTGTACCATACATAGCCTTCTTCCGTGGTTTTGGAAAAAACATCAAACTTCTCAAATTGCTGACAACATGATTTGTATACCCCGTGTTTGCAATCACCCTCCGTACTATCTCAGTGCCGAGGCATGCTTGAGAGAGGTACTGTCACGTCCGAAGTACAACAAATACTTTTTGGCAACCCTAAGGAAGGAATTTTATGAAAGTGAGGCGGTGATAAATGTACATACCTCTTTCTAAGTATCTTTAATTCATTTTTTCATTTTAAAGTTTATACTGCTTTATTGTTTTTTTAAGGCTTGTCTGAGCCCAGTGATAACAGTGGTAGATGGTGCAATGGTTGTTAAAGAGGTCAACCACTTTATAAAGCATATTGTTGTTGCGAAACAATATGTGAAAGATGAGAAGATCTTGCAGTTTCTTGATGACACGCCTTCTAGAGAGATGAAGTTTGTGAGAGATTGTTTTGGTTTGTTTGAAACCGCCTATGTGGTGTGCGATGCTTCTTTTCTGATTTGGGCTGTGCAGCATGACATTGAACCTATATGAGCTGAACAAGATAAATAATAAACGAGTCGAGTCCGAGCTTGAAAAATTACCTTCGAGACGAGCTCGAGCTTTAGAAACAAAGATCGAATCGAGCCAAGCTCGATCTCGAGCTTTCATATGTTAAACGAGCTCGAGCTCGAGCCTGGTCGAGCTCGGGCTCGGCTTGGCTCATTTGCACCCCTATGTAAGAGTATTTTTTAGCAACGTTTGACGAGGATCCTTTTGAAATACGTCGTATTTGTTGTCATCGGCCCCATAATCATAAGCATACCTCACATATTAAAGCCCAGAAACACGTCGTATTTGTAGTCATCAACCCCATAATCTTCCGCGGAAGCAATGTTTGTTGTTTATCAAGGCACTCGAACAAAGAAAGTTTGTTACATGTTGACCCTTTAAATCGCCTCTTCAGAGTGGGTATAGAGATGATAGATATTATCACCAATGACATAAAATTGTTACCATACAAAAGTAAATTGTGGCGAGGTTTTAAAGAGAGAAGTTGAAGATCATGTGAAGTACTATTAGGTATAAAAGGGTGTTAATATTCACACATCCCTCCCATTTATCTCTTTCTATATATACATAGATATATGGATAAATTACACTTTTCGTCCTTTATGTTTGTATCGAATTGCAATGGATAGCCTTTAACTTTAATAATTACAGTCACAGTCTTTTTTTTAGAAAAACCATTACAACTTACGTCCTTTACCCATAACCTGGTTAAAATTTTCAGTTAAATATGACACGTGCAAGGCATATGAGGGTACATTTGTAATTTAACTAGTGTGTTTAATAATATACTTAAACAAATAAACCCTTTCTCAAATCTCATCTCAAATCTCAGTTCATCCGTTCTTTCTCATCTCAGTTCATCTCAAATCTCAGTCCAGTTCTGTCTTTCTTATCTCAAATGACAGTTACATATGGCGATTTAACAGCGAACGCCGGATACCGGCGGAGGAAGTAGCTGGAACACTGTTTCCGGTGGTTCACGGAGGGTTTACAAGTTGAAAACCCTGTTGCCGAACGGGATGGCGGTATCGATGAAGATTAGGTCTTTAGAAATTAGGTCACACTTCGTCCCTGTTCTTCACTCCTCTCAAATTACAGCAAGCAGTCAAGTCCTAATCGTAGCAAATCATCCCTATATTTGATGGCAAGATTCTTCAGATTTGCGAATACCGATTCCGGTAACGGTGTTTATCGAATCGTCAACCGGAATTAGGGAAGGAGGGAGGACCGAGATGACTCCGTTGACGGCGGTGGAGTATTTCATGCTGGCAAAATCATCATCTTCCTTGTTTGTTGATTACACTGCTGCAGAGTGAAGATTTTTGGAGGCAGGGAAACCCTAGAAATGGAGTCGATATGTGTAACAACTCTCATAAAAAAGTCTTAAATATTATTTTAATTATCCAATAGGAAACCCTAATTGAGACACCCAAGTGATTCTGCATAAACCCTAAAATTTTCAAGAACAATCAGAATCAGGATCAGGGCCCCTAAAACTCAGGGGGGGTAAAACCTAGTTACGATTATCTTAAATTCTCGTTGTCAAAAATCGAAATTACAAAACAGTCAAGTCAGCAAGGCTAGTCCCAGATGTGGCAACCCTATGAAGATTCTGTGACCCTTACGGATCGTAAGGGTTGAGTCTTACGGTCCGTAAGCTAGTCCAAATTCATGTATAAATAGTAGAGAGTGGCACTTGATTTCTGGAATTAAAACGACGAACAAACTCGCACTACACACTGAATTACGTTCTGTATACTATCAAAACACACACGATTCACTAAATTGCTGTCGCAAAACAGGGTAATAACTCGATCGCTGCTACGATTCATTTTCCGATCGATCAATGTACTCAATGGATGTTTAAGTGCTGCCCACATTAGGGTGATGCTTTGTCATTAGTCGTTAATTCGATGGATGTTTAAGCATAGCACTTTGTCATTCGTTGTGAGGGTTGATCTCCTGAGTTATCGTAAATGCTGTATTGATTACTAACCCAGTTTTGTGTGCATTGTTATTTAAATTAGGTTAACAAGGCTAATCCATAGACTAGACTCTGTCCGTGTTAAATCTGCAATGTGAGTCATTCTCTTTTTATCAAATTTAATTTCAAAAGCATGTTTACTTTTAAAGTTATAACTACAGGGATTAAGTTTATGTAGTCACCAAATTACAGCCGGAATGTGGAGTTTTGTATACATTACTTGATAATCTTCACCATTGGGGCAGCCAAGGGGTGATATGACCATAGTCACAGACACCATTGGACGAATGGGCCAATGGGTCGAGTGACAAAATACTGTGGGTAGTTGGTTGATATCAGAAACATTGTAATCTTCCTTAATACTGTAAATTATAACAAATGTGTCATTTTAGTAAATAGAATGATTCACTCAGTATTTCCCGCTGACAAAACCTTTTTCAAACATGTTTCAGGTGATCTGTTGTAATTCAGGAAAAGTGTTGTGGAGCATTTCAAGCTTAAGAAAGTGGCTCATTATAAAATAAAGAAATATGTTTTGTAAAATAAAGATTTCTCAGTGAAATCATATGATTGTAAATTACCAGGGTGATATCCCGAATTGTGAAATAAAATAATCGGGAAAATTTTAGCTTTAAAAAGATCCTGATGATAAATTTCCGCTGTTAAACTCAATTAAATAAATACCACGGGATTTCTGTCCCGCGGCTCCTGAAACGGGTCAAACCAGGTTGGGGGCCGTGACAGAAAAATGTGGTATCAGAGCCACTGAATTAAGCTAATTAAGTATTTAGAAATACTTAATTTTTTCCTGATTACTATTATGTGATTATGTGTTTTATTAACTGACTATTTGTTAGTTACAGTATGGGTAAGCAAAAGCTTTCAAGCATCTATCTTAAATTAGATAGGTCATCCAACGAGAAGGGAAGTTCATCTCAAACTAAATCCTCAAAACTTCCTGCAATTCCTGAAGAAGGAATATTTGTGCGAAAGGCGCATTATGAGGAACCACTTTCTCCTAATAAAAGAGGTTTAATTTTAAAGAAAAGTCAGGAGAAAATAAAGAAAGCCCGAGAGAAGAAAGTTAAACAGGAAACCAAGGAATTAACCAGTAAAACACCTTGGGAGAACAAATTAGATGAAAAATGGGCGGATCTTTATATGCTAGCCACTGTAGCAGTAAATGCTAACATTTAAAATACCATGACTCCGTAATAACAACCTTATCACTTACAAGCCCAAAATATCATCTAGTAAATAAATAAAACCTAGTATGTTTAAAATTGTTCATTTTCTTTTGTGTAAATTAGTCACAGGGTATGCAATAAAATTTAAAGGTTATTTCTAAAAAAAAATTGTTATAAATTTTAACTTAGCATTTTTGTATTTTACTTGTATATTAAACAGCATGAATGAGTTATCGGAAGCCCTAGAGAATCTCAACCTATACCCTGTAAACCTAGAAGTTTCTAAAGAATTTACTGGGTATTTTCCTGATGTGGAACAACCTGTAGAATTCAACGCTCCACCTTTGAAAAAGCCAAAACCAAAGAAAAGAAGGAAATACGTATGGGGGAGTCGTATACGTAGGAAAAAGCCAGCTACGAAACTTCCTAAAATAAACAATCCTTTAGAAAAAGGAAAAGAAATTGTAACCAGGGAAAGTTCTAGACAGCAGGAGATGGAAACTGAAGTCAAGGAAGATTCTAGGCAAATGGTAATGCAGTTTGAGGAATATTCTAAGGAAATAGAAATGGAGGTTGGAAAAGGTTCTAGACCAACTCAGATGGAAATTGGAGAAAGCTCTAAACAAAACCAGGGAATGACTTTTCAGGAGGAAATAGATTTTCTATTGGCAAGCTGTGATACTATTCAGCCTGTCAATACAAATATTTTTACTCGTCCTATTGAAAATCAACTCCCTATAAATCTTGATCCAGCAATCCCAGAACCAATAGTCCACTCCCAACCTGTAGGAATGGACGAATTGTGGACGAATGATTGGCAATTCCAAAACATTGTCAACGATCCTTATTCCTTTCTTCCCCTGTTTGATCCAGAACCTCTACCCAATCCACCAATGAGTAACGAGAATATAGCTGAACTCCGCCATTTTGGTGAAGAGCTGATGGATGCGGGAAATAGAATCCGGGAGATAGGGGGACAAATTGTCTGGAAATATGATGAAAGGGAACTTCGTTTTTAGAAAAACAGATGATGAAAGATAGGAGGTTTTTGAAACTGTGGTTGTGTAATAGTAATAGTAAAATCAGTATGTAAAATAAATAATAAAACGGTTGTATATAGAAGCATGATATAATCTATAAATGAAATTTTAGAAAATTACAATTTTGTTTGTATATTTGTTTACGTGATTATGTGCAATTAATTGTGACATTGAATTGTTTCTTATTTACTAATTATTTATTTATAAATTAATTATCAGATGGCAAACATTGGTAATGAACCAGTAAATGAAGTAAATCAATCCGAGCAAATTCAGGAAGAACAATTATTAACTAGGCAAGATATAGAAGATATCGTTGCACAATGAATAGCCAATGCTATTCCAGCAATCGTTGCTGCTGTTCAAAAACCTGCCGAACCTCAACAAATTATTCCTAGTAAACGTATTTCTGAAGATAACTTCAGTAATAGTGTAAACGGAGGCAATGATCATGTTAATCATGATAATGAACCACGACAAGATCCGCTCCCTAAAAAAATAAAAGCTGCAACACTTGGTTGCACTTGTAAAGAATTTCTTGCTTGTAAACCCACTGAGTTTGCAGGCAATGAAGGAGCGACTGCGGCACTGCGTTGGTTAGAGAAAAACGAGGCAGTAATTGCCATACGTAAATGTATTCAGGACGATCAAGTCATGTACACGTCAAATCTTTTCAAAGAAGGGGCGCTCGAATGGTGGAACACGGTGTTACAAGCTAAAGGAAGAAATAGGGCTTACGCCATGAACTGGGAAGAATTTAAGATTCTTGTAGAAAGGAAATTCTGTCCCGAATATGAAAAAGATCAAATGGCAAATAAGTTCCTAAATCATCGGATGACGGGTGTAGATTGTCGCGGTTATACTTCGACATTTTTCGAATATGCTAGAGTGGTACCAACACTGGCTTCGCCAGAACCGATACTCATTTCTCGCTATATTTGGGGATTAATTAGCGAAATCCGCAATATCGTTAAAGCTGCGAGACCTCGCACTATTGACGATGCAGTGGAACTAGCCAACACCCTAACTGATGAACTGGTACGCACAAGAGATGAGGACAGGAAAAAGGAACTGGCTCAGAAAATTACCCAAGGATTTCGTATGGGTAATAGTAATAACTTCAAGAAAAGAGGAACAGGGCAATTGTCACGGCCCCTGACCCGGTTTGACCCGTTTCAGGAGCCGCGAGACAGAAATCCCGTGGTATTTAATTAACAGCGGAAGTTTCTTCAGGATCTTTTAAAAACTGAAATATTTCCCGATTATTTTATTTCACAACTCGGGATAAAACCCGGTAATTTACAATCTTGAGATTTCACGAAGAAATCTCTTATTTTACAAAACATGTTTCTTTATTTTATACTGAGCCACTTCCTTAAGCTTATAGTGCTTCTCGGCACTTTTCCTGGATCACAACAGATCACCTGAAACATGTTTGAAAAAGGTTTTGTCAGCGGGAAATACTGAGTGAATCATTCTATTTACTAAAACGACCTGTTTGTTATAATCTACAGTATTAAGGGTGATTACATTGTTTCTATATCAACCAACTACCCACAGTATTTGTCACTCGACTTATTTCTGTGACTGTGGTCAGACCACTCATTGGCTAACTCGTTGTCCAATGGTGGCGGGAAAAAGTAATGTATACAATACCCCACATACCGGCTGTAACTTGGTGATTACAAAGACTTAATCACTGTAATTATAACTTTGAAAATAAACCTGATTTTGAAAGTAATTTGATAAAAAAAGAGAATGACTCACATTGCAGATTTAATTTGAGCAGAGCCTAGCCTACTGATTAACCTTTTAACCTAAATTAATAACAGGCACACAATTCAGTTAGTAACTTAATATAGCATTTACGATAACTCATGAGATCAAACCCTCACAACGATTTACAAGTGCAATACTTAACAATTCAGCGGATTCACAACGAATGACAGAGTATAGTCCGAGTTCGAACAGCACTCAAACATTCAAGTCGAAATCACGATGAATAACAAAGTATAAACTCAATTTGAGCGGCACTTAAACAATCGTTGGATAGTTATAATCGATCGGACATTGAATCGTAATAGCGATCGAGTTATTACCCTGATTGCGGCGTCGATTAGTGAATTGTGTGTGTTTTTAGAAGTGTTTCTGCGATATCTCAGTCTACATAATGAGAATTTACGTCGTTCAAGCGCCAAACTTCGATTGCCAATGTCTGCTATTTATAGTGAAATTTTGGCCAGGCTTACGGACCGTAAGACTTAACCCTTACGGTCCGTAAGGGACACCTAATTTTTATAGAGTAGCCACGTCTAGGACTAGCTTTGCTGACTTGACAGAATTCGTAATTGAAATTTTGCCAGCGAGTTTTTAAGATAATCGTAACTAGGGAATACCCCCCCTGAGTTTTAGGGGCCCTGATCCTGATTCTAATTGTTCTGAAAATTTTAGGGTTTGTGCAGAATCACTTGGGTGTCTCAATTAGGGTTTCCTATTGGACAATTAAAATAATAAATATGACTTTTAATGAGAGTTGTTACAGCAATCCTCAAACCCACCTTTCTGCAGGAATTGCAAAAAAAAAAAATTGGAAGATGTAATGTAACCTGCAACCTTTGCAAAGCTGTAGGACATCGTGAAGAAAACTGCAGAAAGAAAACCATAATCTGTTTTAATTGTGGAGAAGCGGGGCATTATAAAACAGAATGTCCTAAATTGATCAAACCAGCAGACAACAAACCCAAGGCGACCGACGGAGTTACTAAGAAGAATGTCAGAGCATTCCAGCTGACCACTCAAGAAGCAGAAATCATTCCAGATGTTATAGCTGGTACGTTCCTAGTTCACAACGTATACGCAAAAGTATTATTTGACTCTGGTGTAAACCAAAGTTTTATCAATACTTTATTCTGTCAAGCTCTTAAGTTATCTTTAACCAAGATTAGGCAGATTTTTACAGTCGAAACCGCAGATGGGAATTCAGTTAAAATAGATCAGGTTTTGCAAAAAGTAGAAATAGAACTTTCAGGTCATAAATTTGCTGCAAATTTGTTACCTATGAAATTAGCTGAATTTGATGTTGTGTTAGGAATGGATTGGTTAATAGCCAACCATGCTCAAATCATTTGTGATAAAAACTCTATAGAAATTCAAGCACCTACCGGAGAAGTAATCATGATTACAGGAGATAAACCACGTAAACCCATGAAGTTTATATCAGTAATGAAAGTTGCTAGTTATGAACGAAAGCAAGGAATAGTATATATGATTTCAGTAATCATTTATACTAAGAATAAAGAACTTAAGGAAATTCCTGTAGTCTCAGAATACCCAGATATATTCCCAGAAGAGTTACCTGGATTACCACCAGATAGGGAAGTAGAATTTAGGATTCATCTAATACCTGGAACTACACCGATAGCTAAGGCACCTTATCGGTTAGCTCCTACCGAAATGTTAGAACTGAAAAAGCAATTAGATGAATTACTAAGTAAAGGATTCATACAACCTAGCTCATCCCCTTGGGGAGCTCCAGTGTTGTTTGTAAAGAAGAAGGATGGTTCGATGAGAATGTGTATTGATTATAGAGAATTGAATAAAGTTACAATTAAGAATCGATACCCATTACCTAGGATTGATGATCTGTTTGATCAACTTCAAGGAGCTAGATATTTTTCTAAGATTGACTTACGTTCCGGATATCATCAATTAAAGGTACAAGAAGAAGACATACCTAAAACTGCTTTCAGAACTAGGTATGGTCATTATGAGTTTACAGTCATGCCCTTTGGATTAACGAATGCACCTGCAGCATTCATGGACATGATGAATAGGATCTGTAAACCGTATTTGGATAAATTTGTAATTGTCTTCATAGATGATATACTTATTTATTCAAAAAGTCAGGACGAACATTGTCAGCACTTGCATGCACTCTTAACTTTGTTAAGAAAAGAAAAGTTGTATGCCAAATTCTCAAAATGTGGATTTTGGCTACAAGAAGTGCAATTCTTAGGACACATGGTGAATCATGAAGGTATTCACGTAGATCCTGCTAAAATAGAGGCAATTACCAATTGGAAGGTTCCGCAAACCGCAATGGAAATTAGAAGTTTTATAGGTTTAGCTGGGTATTATAGACGGTTTATTAAGGATTTTTCCAAGATAGCTGTACCATTAACTAAGCTAACATGTAAAGCCATTAAGTTTGAATGGGGACCTAAACAAGAAGAAGCCTTTAGAATCTTGAAGCAGAAATTAACCAATGCTCCAATCTTAGCCTTACCAGAAGGAACTGAAGATTTTGAAGTATATTGTGATGCTTCAAAACTAGGATTTGGATGTGTGCTTATGCAACGCAAGAAGGTAATTGCGTATGCTTCAAGACAGTTGAAAAAGCACGAAGAAAATTATACAACTCATGATTTAGAATTAGGAGGTGTAATTTTTGCCCTTAAAATATGGAGACATTATCTGTATGGAAGTAGGTTTACTATCTATACGGATCATAAAAGTCTAAGATATATATTTGGGCAAAAAGAGTTAAACATGAGACAAAGGAGATGGATGGAAATCTTAAGTGATTACGATTGTGATATTCAATATCACGAAGGAAAGGCAAATGTAGTTGCAGATGCCTTAAGTCGTAAGTACCATGAAAGACAACGACGGGTTCGTGCTCTCAGATTAAATCTACAGTTAGATTTAATGGAACAACTAAAGTATTTTCAAGAAACAGCAATAGAAGATGTTGCTGAAGGAATGAAGGGACGAATAAAAGATTTAGAACGAGGAGCTGATGGAATTTGGAGATTCCATAAGAAAAGGATCTGGGTACCAAAACAGGGAGAATTAAGAAATAAGATTTTGGAAGAAGCTCATAAATCTAGGTATACTATACATCCAGGAAACAATAAGATGTACCAAGATTTAAGAAAGAATTTCTGGTGGATAGGCATGAAGAAGGATATAGCTAAATATGTTTCTAAGTGTCTTACTTGTTCCCAAATTAAGGCAGAACATCAGATCCTTCAGGTCTACTACAACAATTAGAGATGCCAGTATGGAAATGGGAACTTATAACAATAGATTTTGTTACTAAGTTGCCCAAAACCAGAAAAGGTAATGACGCGATTTGGGTAATTGTGGATCGATTAACCAAATCAGCTCACTTTCTACCTATGAAAGAAACCTTTAGCATGGAAAGATTGGCAAAGTTGTATGTAGATGAAGTCGTATCCTTACATGGAGTTCCACTCTCCATTGTATCAGATAGAGATAGTCGGTTCACTTCTCATTTTTGGACAAGTTTCCAGAAAGCAATGGGAACTCGACTAAACTTAAGCACTGCATATCATCCCCAAACAGACGGGCAAAGTGAAAGGACAATCCAAACTCTGGAAGACATGCTTAGAGCATGTGTAATAGATTTTGGTGGAAACTGGGATGATCATTTACCATTAATTGAATTCTCCTATAACAATAGTTATCATTCAAGCATTGAAACTGTCCCATTCGAGGCACTATATGGAAGAAAGTGCAGAACTCCAGTTTGTTGGGCAGAAATAGGAGAAAGTCAATTATCAGGTCCTGAGATTGTGCAAGAGACGACTGATAAGATTACACAAATCAAGGAAAGGCTGAAAACGGCTCGAGATCGCCAGAAGAGTTATGCAGACAATAGATGCAAGCCATTAGAATTCCAAGTTGGAGACAGCGTACTGTTAAAAGTTTCTCCTTGGAAAGGAGTTGTTAGATTCGGTAAGAAAGGAAAGCTAAGTCCAAGATACGTAGGACCATTTCCAGTAATCCAACGTATAGGACCAGTTGCTTATCGTTTACAACTACCAGAAGAATTAGCTGGAGTACATGATGTATTTCATGTATCCAATCTCAAGAAATGTCTAGCAGACGAATCTCTGGTAGTACCTCTTCAAGACATAGAGGTAAACGAAAAGTTAAAATTTGTTGAGAAACCTCTTCAGATAGAAGACAGAAAAGTGAAGTTTCTCAAGCACAAACGACTAGTGCTAGTTAAAGTAAAGTGGGATTCAAAGAGAGGAGCTGAATACACTTGGGAGCTGGAATCAGAAATGAAGCGAAAGTATCCACACCTATTCCAGTAAATCTCGAGGACGAGATTTTTTAAGGTGGGGAGAATGTAACAACTCTCATCAAAAAGTCTTAAATATTATTTTAATTATCCAATAGGAAACCCTAATTGAGACACCCAAGTGATTCTGCATAAACCCTAAAATTTTCAAGAACAATCAGAATCAGGATCAAGGCCCCTAAAACTCAGGGGGGGGGGTGAAACCTAGTTACGATTATCTTAAATTCTCGTTGTCAAAAATCGAAATTACAAAACAGTCAAGTCAGCAAGGCTAGTCCCAGATGTGGCAACCCTATGAAGATTCTGTGACCCTTACGGATCGTAAGGGTTGAGTCTTACGGTCCGTAAGCTAGTCCAAATTCATGTATAAATAGTAGAGAGTGGCACTTGATTTCTGGAATTAAAACGACGAACAAACTCGCACTACACACTGAATTACGTTCTATATACTATCAAAACACACACGATTCACTAAATTGCTGTCGCAAAACAGGGTAATAACTCGATCGCTGCTACGATTCATTTTCCGATCGATCAATGTACTCAATGGATGTTTAAGTGCTGCCCACATTAGGGTGATGCTTTGTCATTAGTCGTTAATTCGATGGATGTTTAAGCATAGCACTTTGTCATTCGTTGTGAGGGTTGATCTCGTGAGTTATCGTAAATGCTGTATTGATTACTAACCCAGTTTTGTGTGCATTGTTATTTAAATTAGGTTAACAAGGCTAATCCATAGACTAGACTCTGTCCGTGTTAAATCTGCAATGTGAGTCATTCTCTTTTTATCAAATTTAATTTCAAAAGCATGTTTACTTTTAAAGTTATAACTACAGGGATTAAGTTTATGTAGTCACCAAATTACAGCCGGAATGTGGGGTTTTGTATACACTACTTGATAATCTTCACCATTGGGGCAGCCAAGGGGTGATATGACCATAGTCACAGACACCATTGGACGAATGGGCCAATGGGTCGAGTGACAAAATACTGTGGGTAGTTGGTTGATATCAGAAACATTGTAATCTTCCTTAATACTGTAAATTATAACAAATGTGTCATTTTAGTAAATCGAATGATTCACTCAGTATTTCCCGCTGACAAAACATTTTTCAAACATGTTTCAGGTGATCTGTTGTAATTCAGGAAAAGTGTTGTGGAGCATTTCAAGCTTAAGAAAGTGGCTCATTATAAAATAAAGAAATATGTTTTGTAAAATAAAGATTTCTCAGTGAAATCATATGATTGTAAATTACCGGGGTGATATCCCGAATTGTGAAATAAAATAATCGGGAAAATTTTAGCTTTAAAAAGATCCTGACGATAAATTTCCGCTGTTAAACTCAATTAAATAAATACCACGGGATTTCTGTCCCGCGGCTCCTGAAACGGGTCAAACCGGGTTGGGGGCCGTGACAATATGTGTTTGGTTGTTGATGAACCATTCAATTAGTAATCACCTATGATTTACAATTCATGATGATGAAACATGGTACCTTTTGGAGAGCAAAATTGACACCAAAATCGGATATGGTTTGGTTGTTGATGAACCATTATCTATTGCTGCTATTATCCCATTCATTCTTAATCAGATTCAGCACAAAATTGACACAAATTGTGATTCTGAAACAAATTTTAGCACTGTATTTCTATGTTTTTCAAATCGTGATTCATGATCTGGGTTCAGATTTAGAGAGTAGAGAGATAGGGGTTTTCATTTTCAATTTGATTTGTTTTATTAATAAATTATTTTAGATAAATGAGTAAAATTACATAAGTACCCTCATGTGCCTTGCACATATGTCATATTTAACTGAAAATTTTAACCCGGTTATGGGCAAAGGACGTAAGGTGTAATGGTTTTTCTAAAAAAATGACTGTGACTGTAATTATTAAAGTTAAAGGTTATCTATTGCAATCGATACAAACATAAAGGACGAAAAGTGTAATTTACCCTAGATATATATAGAAAGAGAGAGTAGAAAGAGTGTGACAATAAAATTTTAGCGATATGAAAATAGAACAAAAAATGCAATAAAGTTGAGGTGCAGTAGGTACACCGTACATGGGTTCTAATGCTAACATCTATTTCCAATACCTACATTGAATATATGCATGAAGGAGTTGCGGAGTTGCTTGTACCGAATGCAACACAACTTGTAAAATTGATGAATATAATGATTTTTGTGATATCAAAGCAAATACATTTACGTTTTCCTTTGATTGTCATTTCTAATTCTAATATATAATAGTGTGTTTGTGTTTGATTTATTTTTAAAGGAGGCTATCTTTATAAATTAAAAAATTCAAAGAAGGTTATTAAGATATACCACCTCGCAACGCGAGGCATCAATTCTAGTTATCTATGTTACAATTATAAACTTATGTGAACGGTAAGTTGACTTTTTTTTCTTTGAGCCCAGTTAACGTACAAAATGGCTTAACATACATTACGTACGCAATTGTATTTTCAACGTGCGATTTAATTCTTCAATATGCGATTTGTAAAAATAAAATACAATATGCGAAATTTCTAAAAATATATCTAACATGCGAACTGTGTTTCACCCCAACATGCGATTTGTGTTTCACCCCAACATGCGATTTGTTCAGATACACCAACATGTGAATTTGCAGATTATATGTAGCGCCTTTTTTATAACATGCGATTTCAAAGTCACGTACGATCGTACGATTAGCCCTGTGGTACGTTACACTTTTTCTTTTTTGTCTTTTTGTATATACATGTATACTTTTAACTTTTACTCCTCAACTTTTAGCATTGACACTTATATGGTCTACATTTTAACGTAAATTTTATTTTTTTCCAAGTAACGAGTCGGGTTAAATAAAATACGTTTTCGTGCTTATTTTTATCATCTTTTGTACGTTTTCAGTTGGTCTACGTTTTAAAGTAATTTTTTTTCAGAAACTAATCGGGTCAAATATAATACATTTTCATTACACGACATAAATTCAAGTTACTTTACATTTCAATGTTGCAGAACACGCGAGGCAAGTTAATAGTTAAGATATATGAGTGAAGTGATTCTGAGCAGAAACTAATATATGATAATGACTATACATAATAAAATTCATAAAGGACTGTTACAAAAGAAAGCAAAATACAACTGTTAAATATATACGAGACTTTTATCCAATTTTCATATGTCTAAATTTTTTTCCATATTGTCACGTACTCACGTTCCACGAAATCGTTTTATAAATTAATGATTTACAACGACACTTTATACTTTTAGTTATTTATTATTTTTTTTTATTATTAACTGAAATTTAACTTTTATTTAGTTTTATTTAGTTTATAATGAGATAAGCAATTTTTATTTAGTTTATGGTTTACGTTAATATACTATTTTCTTTAATTATCATTTTATTTGATTTAGTGGATTTCATTTCTTCGGTAGAGTTTAAGTAAAACTAGTTGAACGGTCAACATCGGTTTAGTTTATGACAATATAGATATAGAACAGCCACTTGGTTTAAAATTATGATTTGTACAAAAGAATGTGTTTTACATTGAAAACCATAAAACGAATAGTGATGTTGGTTCCGATAATAAAAATATTGGTATCGATGTTGACAAAAAGACCATAAAAACTCTTTTTACAGAAACGTTGAGATTAAAAAATAGTAATCACGGTCGCATACGCAATTTAAAAAAAAAGACAATGAACGCGAGTTATTAAAGGAAGATCAAGTTAAATAAAAAGTAAATTAGTTAATAACGAATATTACTTAAAGGGTGAAATTGGAACTTAAAAACAGTTAATATAATAATATATAAAAAATTTATATAACTGTTCATCACAATTCTTAAACAAAAAAATGAATATCGGTGCCGATACCAATGTTGTTTGGTCAATTTGTTATCAGTACGCTACCGGTATCCGTTATAACAACCGAAGAGAGAGAAGGTAAACCCATGGGAAAAGAATATCGACACGTATCCAAGAAAACACTAAAAGACGAAATAATAAAAGCGAACAAAGTACTAGTCATTGTAATACCTAAAAGACAAAATACTAAAAGGAATAAAAGTATATGGACCGTACTTGTATATTAGTAAAGTTAAAGTGGAAGTATTAAAAATATATATAAGTGTTAGGGGCTGTTTGGTAGCCTCTGAATGGTCATTAAGAGGCTACCTCTTAATGGAACCATTAAGAATTTTACGAATGAGAAGGTAGAAGAATGTAACATGTGATGATTTACCATTCAGATGTTACCTCTTAACCATTCAGACTTGAGGCTACCTCTTATTCATTCAGAGGTTTTAAACCATTAAGAGGTAGCATCTGAATGGTCATTAAGAGGCTACCAAACAGCCCCTTAGAGAATGTTTGGTAGCCTCTTAATGATTACATTAAAAGACAACATCTGAATTAGTTAGTATTAGGTTTGTTTGGTTCATCAGAAAGGAACATCTAAATCATGCAATAAGCCTCTTACACATTAAGTTTCAAAATAATGTTGAATTGAAATTTTACCCGTTTCTCCCTTCACTAGTGTTCATAACACTCAGCTGATCACTCACGCACCACCGCCTTGACTCACTACCACTTCCTCCACCACATCGGCATACTCTTACTAGTTCAGAGTCTCTTATCTAGTCAGGTTTTTTTATCGGCTTAGCAATTAATGCTACAGAGGTTACGAAACAACCCCTTAATACTAGCAAAGTTAACTAATAGGGAAAATACTATATTAAAGTAGAGAAACTAAACATGTATATTAGAAAGTTAAAGTAGAGTGACTAGACACGTATATTACCAAACTTAAGGATTAAAAGGGTAAAACTGAAACTTAACTTAAGTCGCTAACATGTAAAAAAATAAAAAAGAAGGCTTAAGCCACCCACATGTGACTCTAGCCAAACCCCATATCTCTTTTGTTGTATGTACAAGTTTGTTTATCATAGTACTCGTACTCGATATAACAATCAAGAGAGAGAACGTAAAACCATAGGAAAAAGAACATCGAGGCGGTAACATGGGTGTCTAATAAAATACTAAAAGACGAAATACAAAAAGCAAAGAAAATACTTGTCATGATAATACCTCAAAGACAAAATACTAAATGGAATAAAAGTATATGGACTAAACTTGTATATTAGCAAAACTAAAGTAGAAGTATTAAACATGTATATAAGTATTAAACATGATTATCAAAGTTAATTAAGAGAGAAAATATTATATTAAAGTAAAGAAAATAAACATGTATATTAGAAAGTTAAAATAGAGAGACTAAACACGTATATTTTCAAACTTAAGGGTTAAAAGGGAAAAATGAAACTTACATTAAGTCACCAAACGTAAAAAATAAAATAAAAAAGGTGACTCTAGCCAGAACCCATGGACTTTTTATAGTATGTAAAATGTTTTTGAACACATAGGCTTTTTATACCATGCATGGTTGTAAAACAAGGTTTCCAAGTCTGAGGAATCAACTCAGGCCACTTGCACGGTCAAACGGGACATGTGGACACAAAGTTTGACGTCCATTTGGCAAGTAAAAAAAACAGTAAACTCTTATAAGAATTTATTAAACATTTGAAAAATTATGATCTTATGGAATAAAACTGTGACAATCGGTAATTTTCGGTTTCTAATTACGCGCATAATGAACATTAAGACAATAATAAGTAGTGCTTTAAGACGCAAATTAACTTAAACATGTCTTTGGAATGCCTAGAAACGTCTTTTTGACTTTACAGTACGCAAAGGGTGATTTGCGGGAAACCTGACGTGCGTAAGCGACAACGAACTGACACCAGAAGAAATAATGACAATGCTGAAAAATACGAGATTTACACGTATATTTTATACACATGAATTTGTTTTGCTATATTATCCTGCTTCCGAACGTCACAAAACGCATACGTGAACGGAAAACGCGACAGTAAAAACGCACCGACAACGAAACGGAAGCATCGGACTTGTTTATAATTTGAAAACTGAAATATTATGATATACTTAGCTTTTTAATCGAAATTTTGTATTCACAGTTGAAATCGGGTCGAAAAACGGACTAGAAACGACAACCGACGCATTTTACGCGTTTTTAACGCAACCGATAAACGTACGCGTCAAACATCGACTACCGACATCATTTTACGCATTTTTGACCCTAAAATTATATTCTACGGCATTCCATGAAGTTCGGGTTCGAAAACGGGCCAAAGAAATGCATTTGTGTCGCACAAACGACTAGAAACTAGCTAATGGGCCTTAGGCATAACCCACTTAAAACTCTAGGTATAAATACCTCCTTATAATCTTCCACCCCCATTCATTCTCACACACACTTTCTCTCTCTCCTCACCTACACTCTTTCTCGGTACTCTCTCTCTCTAGAGCAGCCGACCACCGGCCGTCCCGCGACCATTTTCTGGCCAAAAACTCACCTTCCCCACTAATTTTAGCCTTCCCGATTATTATTATGTATTTGATTTAATAAACGAGTTCATCCAAAAATTACATTACATCAATATAGTTCGATCTGATCCCCATTCCAATCGAATGATCGTTCCAACATTTAAACTACCTAAAATTATGAGACGAGTTAAAATCGCTAATTGGGAAGCTTTTGTCTACAAAACCGCCAATATTGAACACAAGTTGATCTTGATTCCGACTAACATTCAAGATATTGAGCCAAACGAATGCTACTTTCACCTTCACAGCATCTATATTCCCGAGATTATTTCGAGAAATGACACCAGTGACGGGGGAATTATATGCGATCTCATAACCCGCCACATGTAAGTCACAATTACTACTTACATTAACAGAAAACCGACCACTATACGGGTCCAAAGTGTATCCAAACACACCATTTGGAAGAAGACCAACCGAGAGGTTGTAGCTTTGTAGAAGCTGATAAGCAGATAGCTCGTTATTTCTCTCGGCGAATGGGAATAATAGACCAAGAGAAAAGCAAAGAAAAAATATTTCTAGTGTCTCCCTCTTTGGTTTGGTAAGTGCCATTTTTGGTATTAGTGATGGATTTTTGTGTGTTTGACTCTAAAGAGTAGATGACATATATATAGGTTAAAAAAATATACTAGCATATAATCAACTATCATATTTATGTTTCTAAATATGTATTTTTAATGTGACAATCACTTTTGGAACATAAAGTTCTTTCATTAAGCCTACTTATTTATTGTACTACTTTATATATAGTTTATTTTTTCAAAGTGCGATTTAATTCCAAATATATATAGTTTATTTTTTACATAGTTTTAATCGTATGAGCTTTTTAAATTGAAATATATATCTTTATTTTTTTAATTTTAAACCGAACCAACTCAAATTCGAATCAAATTTCGTTCGAAATTGATTCTTTTTTTTTTCTAGATCATATTTAAATTCAATATTCGAAACTGAAATCCGATTCGTTAAGCACTTGTAACATGTACACATATCTTATATTTTTATCTCTAACATTAAACTTGCCTTTGGAGTGTGATTTGTCAAGGTTGCACTCAATTCGTTTTATGAAAGATTTATATAACGTTTGTAGCGTAATTTGAAACTCAAGATGACAAAGAAACGACTCAACTCAATCATAAAGACCTTCCTAACAAGTTTATACTTCTAACATTATAGTTTGAGTAAACTACCATTTTGGTCCCTGAGGTTTGGCCAGTTTTGCCACTTTAGTCCAAATTTCAAACCTTTTGCCATTTTGGTCCCTGTGGTTTCGTTTTTTTTTTTTTGCCATTTTGGTCCAAATTTCAAATTTGGTCATATTCCCCAACTAAAACCCTGATACTTTGTCTTTATCCTCAAGGGTATTTTGATCATTTTAGATTTATTATAACTCAAAATTGATTAAAAATAATTAAACCCAAATACACCACAAATCAATAGTCCCTTCTGACCCAAATACACCACAAACTCACTTCAATTTCATTCTCAATTGTTACAAAAATGACATCTGCATCATTCTACTGTGATCAATCAAAGAGATCGTCGAACAAACCTATGATTTCACCACAACGAGGTCAGAATCAAATCAAGCAGATGATGATGAAACATATAATGAATTTTGGTTGCTTCGAAGACCACCAACATGATGATGATGAAGAAGAACACATAATCAAGCTCACCAGAATTGCTGAATTACGTTTTAACCACCACCTGCCTCTCTATCTCTCTCTAGCACCCCTGTCTCTCTCTCTTCTCTATCTCTAAACAACCCCATGTCTCTCTCTCTCTAACAACCCCAAATCATTTGCCTCCCCAAATTAGGGTTATTAACATACTTGCAGATCCTAACATTCAAAGCCATTTCCTTAAATACAACCCATAAAGCTCAACCCGTGTACGGCGGAGATGAAGGACATAAGACCAGGACGGAGTTTCAGAAACGGTGGTGGTGGTGCTTATGGCGGCAGAAAGGAGAGATGGAGAGAGAGAGAGAGTGGTGATGGTGGCGGTGGTGATCTGAAAGGGGAGATGAAGATGAGGGTTTTGAAGATCTGAAAGGGGAGATGAGGGTTTATTGATTAATGTGTATTGTTTAATTAAAAATGTGTTATAATAATTCCAAAATGACTAAAATACCCCTGAGGGTAAAGACAAAATATCAGGTTTTAAGTTGGGGAATCTGGCCAAATTTGAAATTTGGACAAAAATGGCAAAAAAACGAAATCACAGGGACCAAAATGGCAAAAGGTTTGAAATTTGGACTAAAGTGGCAAAATTGGCCAAACCTCAAGGACCAAAATGGCAGTTTACTCTTATAGTTTTTTTTTTCCATTCATAAAGCATTTTATTTCTCACATTAGCTACTAAGAATACATATAATAAAAGCCAATTATTTGGAGGACAAGAATACAAACAACTAAAAGAAAAATTAGAGTGATTGTAAACCAGAGTCCCCTATGTTGTAGACACTAGTTGATGCCCCGCCCGCGTTGCGGGGCGATGACCGAATAATGAGCGAGTGTTACTTAGCTCATTGACACGAAAAACAATTAAATCGAGTCAACCAATTAAAACAAAACACTTTTATAGTTTTGATAAAAAAACTAAAACAATGGCAATATTGTAATTTTTAACTGAGGGAAAGTTGTATTTTTTGACTGGGGTAAAATCGTAATTTGCCAAAAGCTAAAGTAATGGCAGTACTGTAAATTTGAACCAGGGGCAAAATTGTGAATTTTCACAGGGGCAAATTCATAATTTTGAACTTGAGGTAACAACGTAATATAAATTTGAACTAAGGGCACAAGCGTAATTTTAAGCTGGAGGCAAAAGCACAATTTTATTTTGAACCGAGGGCAAAATCGTAATTTTGAGTTGGGGGCAAAAACATAATTTTATTTTGAACTGGGGAAAAAACGTAATTTTGAAATGAGGGCGAAATCACAATTTTTTAAACGGGGAAAAATCACATTTTTGAACAGAGGGCAAAATCGTAATTTTTAGCTGTGGGCAAAAACAAAATTTTATTTTGAACTGGGGGCGAAAAGGTAATTCTGAGCTAAGGGCAAAACCACAATTTTATTTTGAATGGAGGGAAGAATCGTAATTTTGAGCTGGGGACAAAAACGTAATTTTATTTTGAGCTGGGGACAAAAGCGTAATTTTAAAGAGGGACAAAAACGTGATTTTAGAATGGATATAAAATAATAAACTGGTTGGTCCAATGGGAGAGTGCCAGGCGAAGTCGTAATTTTGAATAGAGGGCAAGATCGTAATTTTGAGATGGGGACAAAAAGCGTAATTTTATTTTGAGCTGGACACTAAAACGTAATTTTAAAATGGATATAAAACAATAAACGTGTTGGTCCAATAAGGGAGTGCCAGGCAGCTGCCTGACACTATTCCCCTAACTTGGTAAATGTATGTATAGGAAATATGTAAACCACCAATACTATTATATTGGATTAAGCATTATTGTGGAGATATTTTATACAACTATTATATTGCGTTAAGCATTATTGTGGAGATATTTTATACACAGCCAAAATAGATATTTTATCATGAGTACGTTAGATTCGTATGCAATTCTAATTTTGTATTTTGTTTTTCATGTACAACGAGACCCATAAATACGAGACATATAAGAAATTTCAAATGAAAACCATTAGTTATGCGAAAACTCGAAAACTAACTAAAAAAACCTAAAAAACTTACCATTTTTTTTTGCATACCAATTTTCGCTATTTAAATTATATATAAAATTAAAAAAAAATTGTAGTGCACATGTTCACATGTGTAATATTACACAGGTGCACTACAAATATCTTTTTTTTTTTGAAAAAAAAGTTTTTTTATATAAAAAAACCTTTGATTTTTATAAAAAAATTGAAAAAAAAATTTTGGTGTGTTTTTTAGGCTTTTTTTAGTTAGTTTTTGAGTTTTCGTAATAAAAGTGGTTTTCATTTGAACCATCCCCTACGACATATATTCATTAAAAAATTTGTTTCTATTTTTTTAAATAAAAAAACGCAAACGACAAATAAAATATAGCCATTTTGAGCAATGTTTTAAAATCCGGTTTTTATATCGTATCGGATTTAGCTCATAAACGGTTTAACCAGATGTATCGGACGGTTCAACCGGGTGTACCGGGTGGTTTAACCGGTTCTACCCGACGGTACAATCGGCCTGTTTAAACCGGTTTTTTAAACATTGATTTTGAGTAAGAAACAATAAACAATAGAGAGACTCGAAGCCACTTATTTTCTTGTTTTGTACAAAACAAAAAATTTGATCCAATTACTACGCACTAAAATATTCGAACTTATTTTAAATACACTTTGTTGCTATTTTTTTTTAAAAGAGCATCTTATTATTTAATAGCAAAACTATATTTTCAACTTAGTAAAAACAAATTACATATTAATAAAAGTTATCGTAACCACTAGTGGTTGGTGGTCTAGTGGTAAGACAGTTTTTTAAAACACTTAAACATGAGAGGCTATTTATTTAGCTTTTAACGAGTCTCTTAATGGTTCAGACTGTTTGTTTTGCCAGCAGATAAGCAGATGTCTCAATGATTTAGGCATTTGCCTCTGAATTGTTAAACATTATGCTGAGTCTAAATGGTTAAGACATCTTATCTGAATTGGTTAGATATTAGCCTCTGAACAGTAAACATTACACTGACTCTTAATAGTTCAGATCTCTTACTGATTTAGCACCTAATGGTTCAGACATATTACTGGTTTAACACTTACTGATTCGAAAATTGCCAAACAGACTATTTGACTTCAAATTCCCACATATTTAGTAAAGATAACATTCAATTACTATAATATTAGAATTCAAATACATAAGTTAAGATAACATTTGATTATTAACTATAATATTAGAATTCAAATACATAAGTTAAGATAACATTTGATTATTAACTATAATATTAGAATTCAAACACATAAGTTAAGATAGCATTTGATTACTATAATATTAGAATTCAAATACATAAGTTAAGATAACATTCAATTACTATAATATTAGAATTCAGGATGGGGTTCGGCTACAAAGTCCATTTTTTCTACAAAGTGTACAAAGTCATAAAACCACCACAATTTCAACCATAAAACACGCTTAAAACCCACAAGTAATAGAGTGAATATCACTAAAACACAATAGCAAAACCCTAACAATCCAAAAAAACATCAAACGCACCATCATAGAACTAGGAATATAAAACACAACACGATAATCAATATAAAACATACTAATGTTAGTCATTCGATAATCAAAGTCTTATCATCTACAACACAACACGACACAAAACCCACAAATATGGAGTTTTAGAAATTTTTACTTTGTTATTTTTTTGATTTTGAGTGTGTTTTATGGTTGAGATTATAGTGTTTTATGACTTTTTACACTTTGTAGGAAAAATAGACTTTGTAGCAAACTCCCACACTTAGAATTCAAATACATAAAAATAAAGCTTATACAAATAGAATAAGGTTATTCTACAAATGAATTTAACATATTAAACGTGATAATTAAGTGAAAGAGGGAAATTCCTTTTTAATTTTTTTTCCCATTTTAGTCTCATAATCCAAAAAAAATAAAATTTGTGTATTTACATTAGTAGAGTAATTATGTAAATACACGAAAAATATATACTATCTTTTACATTTTGCAACTAAACATCATGCTTAAGTAGATGTAAACAAAGTTTAAAAAAAATATTCTTTCACTTCTCATGTTTAGTATGTTAAAACCTGTTTATGTTTGAATCAATGGCCTATTGTTAAAAGTATTTAGAGAGGTATATAATTTTATCATTTATGCAGCAATTGTAATACACGTTTACATAAAAATCATGAAAGATTGTATATAAATAAGCCTTTTATACAGTTTTGATTTATGAACAACTTTTTTTAAGTTTTTATATTTTTTATTTAACTATGCAATATATAAGATTGTAATCTACTTAATCTATACATGAGTAAAATTAGTGGGGATAAGATACGTGTAAGAAACCTCGCAAAAGGTACGTACAGAAGTAAGTATATTTTTTTTTTGAAAGACTACTATAATTTTTCTTTTTAACTTTATAAATATAATATTTTATCTCCTGCCTTTGCAAATAAAATAATCAAGTATATATTTAATTCATAATTTTTGAGTTTAACGAAAGGACGTCGTTTCTATACAACTCACCAGTTCCACTAGTGGGTTAATATTATCGATTTTATCGGCGTGAATTGAGTTTCTAATATGATATGAACCTAACTTAGAATTTATAACTTTTAAATTATTTGTATAAACGAGTTTTAGTGAGTTCTGGGACAAATCTGAAAAGCCGAAAAATGTTCTGTCAAATGTGCCGTGTTTGGGTCAACCTATCGGGTTTGCAGGTGTGCCTGTTAATTTTATACTTTTTTCTCGCTTTTGTTTCATGTTCAAACTTAAATTAATTGAGTACTTTAATTACAAAATTTAAAAATAAAACAAATATAACAATCCATGGCAGATCAATAAGAAAAACTAGTATTTCAAAAAATAATCAGACCAACGTATACATAAAACGGAGAATAAAAAAAACTACACTAATTTTACACTTCGCTAACAAAGTTGAGGAGTAGCCCAGACGACCATGCCCTCCTTCGTAGATCCGCCCCTTGATAACAACCAAATTTTATAGTTTTCGACGTAATTTATATATATTTTTTATTGTAGACTTGTAACTTTGGTGAATTAATCAATATTAACTAATACTTTGTAATATGGATATAAAATTTTATTTTGGTTAGAGGGTTGGGTTTAAGTCAACTAAAAATACTCGTATCGTGTTTGGGTTTATTCTATGAACACGCCTACACAACCCATTTAACCAGTGGCGGAACCAGAACATTTTAGTCGGAGGGTCATCATTAGCTTATTTTCTTTACATGTAAAAAATTAGGGGTCCATTTTATGTTTGTTTCTTTAAAACTCTGAGTTTCTATATAAAAAAATTTAATATATTATGGTGACCGAAGGGTCAGCTGACCCTCTTGACCCCCCTGACCCCCCTCTAGTTCCGCCCCAGCATTTAACCCTCTAACCTATATTGTATTCAAGCTCCTCACGTGAGTTACTATAGATGACTCTAGAACTAACATGATCAATTGTATGACAACTTCAAAAAAAAAAAAAAAGTCGCCGGCTGTTAAAAACGGAAATTGTCTCTTCACAACTTGTTATGGACACCTGGGCCCATTAGTCCACTTTCTTGACCCGACCCACTTTCAGCCCTTCTTCCTTCCATTCTCTATAAATACCACCCCATTCTCATTCTTGATTCATCCATAACAAACTCCAACTACAACTCAAGTTCTCCATTCTTAAAGCTTCTAGACCTTCTACCCGCTACCGTTCGAACGATACGATTCAAATCTTCATTCGTCGCAATGGCTAGCGTTAAACTCGTCTCAACCTTCATCGTCGAACAACTCTCCGTTGTTGCCGCCAGGTAACTTTACGTTGCAGTTTAATTCTGTAGAATTGGATTTGCTATTCAAAAGGGGTTACGACGCAGCGTATTGCCCGTTTTCTTATGTATTTTTTTAGTGTTTTGATTTCATTAAAAAATAGTTTCGTTAACTAAAGACAATAATTTGATCTTGTAATTTTAATCTAGTGATTTGAGATTAAAAAGTGTTATTTATTTGTTATATTACGATCCTGATGGTTAAGTGATGTACCGTATAGTGTGCAGATTGTGATGTATTTATTTTTAAAAAGTTTAGGAATTGCTGTTAAAAATAAATAAATAAATAAACGAATAAATAAATAAAAACTTGACGATACTTTTTTAATTATTTTGAGCAGACGTGGATTTGCGACTGCGACACAGGGGAGTGTAACCGGAAGCGTTAGGGGAACCGGAGTTGCAATGATGGCGAAAGCTAACGAAGAATAGAAGAAATCAACTCCATGGGTTCCGGATCCAGTAACGGGTTACTACAAGCCGGAGGGCCAAACAAACGAGATTGATGCGGCCGAGCTTCGTGAAATGTTGTTGAAACAGAAAAACGGTCCGAACTAAATTCGTTGAAAGATGTTAAACATGAAGATGAATGAAGCTTATTAGTTTTGTTCATCCGATACATATTGCAACGATGAAGATCTGTTACTTTGTTTTTTTTTTTTTGTATCATTGTTACTTGTTATTTGTTTTTTAGAGGAATATGTTTGTTAAATAGAGGTGTGTTTGTTACATATAAGTTTAACGTCTATATAATAAGAACTAAAATCATCAATACATTATAAGTTTTACGTCTATTTCTAGTTTTTCGGATAAGTTTATTTGAGGTTTGACTTAGATTCGAGTTATTGGGATCGGTTTATTTGAAATATATGACTTGGTGAAACAGAATTTGAGTTAGAATTAAAAAAAACTAGAATATGAGAAAAAAAAATAGATAATATGAACAAAACATACAAAACAAAATAAAGAATAGAATATCGCGTCCGGAGGCGGAGCTGACGAGGGATTGTCTTTGACAAGAACCCGGTGACCAGTAGGTCCTGTACATAGAAAGTCACCCTTCAAAAAAAATATAATTTAATTATAGTAAACTTAATAAAATTTGGTGATAATGTATTTTCTATTAAAAATTAGTTTTTTTGGTAATTACGAACTTAACCAAAAATCGCATCTCATGCCTAAAAACATGTGTTATGGAGGGGTGAAATGTTAGGTTGTTTAAGCTTTAAGATGACTTTATATGATTGACTTTATAATTTAATCATATTTAAAAAAATAAAAAGATTAAATCAAATCCGCTTCCACATCACCCATGACTCCCCTCACATCCACCGTACTAGCGCCTCTTCGCGCTCCTTTCGATGCGGTGTTCACGCCCATTCATACTCTCCACAACACATGGTCTTACTAAAATAACTATAAAAGTAGAAGTTACCATTAAATATATATATTTAGAAAAAGGTATAATTGGATGGTAGTGCAAAGTTAGGTTAAATGGAACTTGGAACATAAATCACGAACATGTGTCGCCCATAAAATATTATACGTGTGGGTGGGATCATTTTAACTCTAAACCATTCAATAAGAATTATGATAGTATGTTACAACCTATGTTTTTTATATTAAAGTTTATATATTTTTTTTTATTTTAAACAAGCTACCTTCCATACACGTTCCCCATATTACAAGAAGAAGCGGCGCAACTACACAAGTGGACAAAATCATCTAAAAAACAATTGACCCCAAAAATATGACCCACACCCACATGCAATACATGATCCAAGTGGAACCCAAACTAAGTCGGCCTCACATAGAAATAGAAATATGGATGAGCAAATCGTTACCGGTACCGAACCGGTACCGAACCAAAACCAGTACCGAATTTACCGAACCAGGAACTTTTTCGGTACCGATTCGGTATCGACTTTTAGCATTTTCGGTACCGGTATTTACCGGTTTTTACCCTCAAATACCGGTACCGAACCGGGTATATTCGGTACCGGTACCCACTTTTAGAGATTTTCGGTACCGGTTCTTTCGGTACCGGACGGTACCGAGCTCATCCCTACATAGAAACATACCATCTACCAACCAACAATTTTGTAAGGAATAAAAGTTAAAATCTAAAAAATATCAATGTTATAAATTAAAATATTCTTTAATTCTTTTGAACAACAAATTTGGATCACTGACGTACCACTAGAGTATTATTCTGTCACCAGCCAGGGGAGCAGCTTAAGTAGGGCGGGAGGGGGCAGCCGACCCCCCGAACTTTTCACTCAGTAGTGGAGAGTATGTAGTTTTCGTATACAAATTTTTTGGTATATATACGTTTTTGACCCCTCGGTTTTATAGAAATTTTTTTGTATATACGTTTTCGACCCACCCGTCGAAAATCTCAAGCTTCGCCACTTCCACCAGCGGAACCATCTGATCATATTTATCTTCACTAGGCAATAATGTCTATACACCAGTTCCAAATGAAGCCCAATAAATCTGGTAAAAACCATTTTGTGGGAATCAAACCCAATGTACAAAAATAACCTAATGCAAAACGTGAATCATTCAACGCATTTCGTTGTCTTCTATTTTTGTCAAGCCTTTACATCTTGATCAATATACGAAAAACGTGAATTCTTTCGGTTGGTATGAGGGAATGGCTTTGAATCTTGATGAAACACTGGTTAACACCAAGGTTAATCAGCCGGGTTGTCTCGTATGTGGGTTCAATCCCCTTCTCTACTCGCCAACGACTGATGTCCTGCAAAACAGCAATATCGTTAGCTCGTTAAGAGGGGAATATGGGGGTTTCCCTCTTAATCAGGCTCCAGCGTGAGAATAAGTATTGTTCTGAGGAGAAAATAGTGTGTGTTATAGGTGAAATGTAAGGAGAGCAGAATGTTTAACCTGAATGATGAAGGGTCCTATTTATAGCCGAAGGGTGAAGGAGGGAGGCGAGACCTTGCCAGCTGCTACCGGGCGCCAGCTGTCCGACCAAGGTGAATATCCTCTCGGTCTCCTCTGCTGTGGTCAGGATAGTGGTACACGTGGCGCGCCGTTATTTTCCCATGCAGGGGAATTAGTACTGCAGTTGTCGGTCTGCCCCCAAGTTGTGTCGCAGGTCCACATGGCGTCCGATTATTGGTTACATGTGTTGTCTTTCTTGTCTGGAGGAGCATCTTCGGTGCCACCTTGACGCCTTCCAGAAGCTTCTGGATTCACTTGCTGATGTAGGCGCCATGTCGGATGAGGAAGATGGTGTGGTCCATGTCATGTGTGCAAGGAATTGGGATCATACATCTTCAAATCTTGTTATAATTACTAAAATATACTTAAAATTATAGTGACTAAAATAGATAACTGTTTAAAATATATTGGTTTGATAATATAAAATAATCATTAAATTATAATCTATCTATATATAATAAAAAAGAAAGTGAATGAACAGTACTTTATAATTTATTTTTTAAATTAAAATTAGAATGGAATACATCATTAAGAGATCAGCAAATAGTATCGGGTATATGTAACACCTCGAAAATTCACGTCCTATAATGTGTAGACACGTGTCAAATGTTTAAAACGTGTGAAAGAATATTATACAAGGACTAAAGTTGACAAACATGGAAAGTATGTGAATATACGTATTCTAAGTGTCAACTGTGAATAAATATACTTCATAATAACCCTACATGATGTTTGTAACTTCAAACAAATAAATCATGGATCATACGAAGCTAAAAGTGAGAGATTACAAACTACAGGGGCTAAATGTGTCAACATGTTTAATTTATACCTCTGAGTGACCTTTTGACAAACCCGAAGCTTTGTAAATGTTAATTATGCTCACTAGAATGCACGATATAAATTTCATAAAGTTTCGTTATCGTGTGAGAAAGTTATGATCAAATTCGTGTGCGAGGGGTTAAAGTGCAAACATTGAAAGTTAAGACTTTTCGGGTTAACCGGAAGTGTTCAGGGACTTGGCAAAGTGGGTATAAGTCCTAAAGCCCTTGTGGGTAAATATAAGGGGGTCAAAATGCAAGAAATAACCTTAGTTGCCCCTTCGTGAAGCCAAACGTCAAGTGCAACACAAAAGAAAAGGAAAAATCTGATTTCGCAGGCCCAGGCGGCCCGCGTTGGAATCGGCAAAATGGGAGGCGGGCTGCGTCAGGCCGCCAGATGCAGAAAAGCGGGACAGACTCCTGGAAACGTGGAATTTCGATCTTAAACGATATTTTAACATGGTGGGCGACCCCTAAACTGTACTAGGGAACTAGAGACACATGTTGGATGGTTGTGGTCAATCATAGAGCTAGGTGTCAAGGAATTGTGGTGGGTTGATTCACTATAAAAGGCCTTGATATGCAAACAAGTTCTTCACACTTCCTTCTTGCAATCTGATCAATTCTGGAGCTCTCAAGCAGGTCCAACTGATCATAAGTCGTGCATAGGACTCTTGTAAGTCTGCTAGTCCTTCTTTAATTGAGTTTAGCTTGTTTAATTAGCTAAAAGTCAAACCGTCGTAATTACGGTTTGACTTCGAGATTAGTCAATAATAGCTCAGTCATATCTCGAATTAAAAGTAGATATAAGTTGGTATTTAGGTGGGTAATAAAACCTCAAAAGGGTTTCCCCTGATCACCACTCTAACCAGGTCAAAAGTCGGGTCAAACTAGTTTAGAAAAAGTCAACAGGAAGCTTAAAATGTCATTTATGCATAATTAACATTATAGACCATATACAACCTGTTAGATCATTGTTATAACTTAGTAATAAGTGTAAGAACATGTCTAAACATGTTCAACCCGACAATTTCCTGTTTAGACCCAGTTCGGAACCGAAAGTCGCATAGTTTGACTTTCACTTTGACTTTCAGTTCTGACCCGTTAAGGCATGTTTTAGAAATGCCTCAGAGCTTTAATTGGACTAGGTTACATGTTAGAACAACCCTCTATGATTATACACCTTGGTTCATTAGTTATCCAATTAATATGCATGTTTCCGTTAATTGCTCATATGTTGACCGTTATGCCCTTATTACCTTAAAACGTGATTTATGAAAATGTAAAAGTGTAGAAACCTTAAATACTGATATATAAACTTGTATGCAAAGTTTGACATCAGTTTGACTTGTAGATTAAGAGTTATGCTCAATATCGCAAATTTAAAGCTTTTTGTTAATTAAACGGCATAATTAGCGTATAGCCTAGTTAAGCCTACTTTTTGACATCAAACTTAATACCCACTGATGTAATATATTATTTTGGGAATTTTAAATATTTTTAATTAATTTTTGGCTGAGCATAACTCATAGTCGTAGGCTTAATCCGGTAATTGTCGGTTTTGCCCCTACGGGCCATAAAATGAGTTTTACATATCTAAACGACTCCAAACCTTTTGCTACTGATCACATATGATAAATAAATTATTTTAAACCTTCTAGAAATATAAAAATATCAAATTTAAGTATCGAACCCGGAAATGGCATTTAATCGCCTTATTTAGCGTTTTTAACGCATAGTATGTTTTAAAATCATATTGAACATACCCGGGTTGATACCTACTGATATATGAGGCAAATTATAACATTTTAACAGTAAGCTAAGGTTGATAAACTCAGACTTCATTTTTGAGCTTTTCGGCTTATGTGAAATTACCAAAATACCCCTACGGGGCATAGTTTGGTGAAGAATGATAAATTTCACATATATGCTTTAACCTACTGATATAACTTAGAAAATTATGTATTTTTGCTGATTACATCAGACCTGTAACTCAGGTTAACACGTAAACTCTTTTATAAACTTTTAAATGACCAAACTACCCCTACGGGGCCTAGTTTGTGTTTAAACACGTTTCGGGCATAATGAAAGAAATCTTACTGATGTCACAACATATTTGAAGCATATTAACTTATGAAACCTGTATATGGCTCTTACGGATACCCGTTACGCTTATTACGCGTTCGGTTCGGTTTATGTAACAAGTTTACATAAATTAGCCGAAACGGGTAAAACCTTATCGGTTTTATCTCAAAATCCAGAATGTGAATAATAAACCCATATTAAACAAGTCTTCAAACTTTTCGGGTCTAAATCACATTCTATCCGGTCTTCGCTTGATCGTGCGTACGAACCGTATCTTTGAAACTAGCCGGTCTAAGCTTAAGCTTAATTAAAGACCCGTTAGGATTCTAATAGGTTATATTAAACCTTCGTTCCAGATTAGGAGAACCAGTAAAAGCTACGTGCATTTTGCTTATTGTGATTAATACTTGCTCAGGTAAATACTTTTAACTTATTTTCCCTATACGGGCTTGGGTTACGGTATATAACATACCGCTTGATCGAGCATCAAATCTCCACAGTTGAGTGGGTAGTTGAATAATTTGATCGACTCGTTTAAACAGTCTTGTTTACTTAAAGCCTTTGGGGGGTTAATGACCATGTCCCGGATATCCTTGGCATCATCTTACGAGATGGCCACGACCTGAGCACGGGGTGTAGGCGTACACCTGTCAGTGTATAACTCTATATTGTGGTGTGTCTATTGATCTTTAACCCGGACAAGATCCAGGCGACTGAACGCACAAGTAACATGTAATTCGTTCACAAGATTATAATATTAAATAATTCTCCCAAGTTATAAACGGTTAATTTTGCCTCTGTGCATTTTAATCAAATTATAAAAGATATTTTGTGCAACGTGCATCCAAATCAATTTTCTTAAACCATTTTCAAAATGAGTCAGTTACTTGTATTTACCAGTGTAAACTGACGTATTTTCCAAAAAGGCTAAATGCAGGTACTATACGAAATTGGCTGGATATTTCTCCTTAGCATCAATAGAAGTCTCGCAAGCTTAAGATGCCTAAAAGTCTGTTGAACTATTGTCTCTATTTTATTTTCGATCCGTCTGTGGATAAACTTCCGGATATTGTGACTTTGATATTATATTAAATTCGTTTGTATTACATCTTTTAAATTTGCTTCCGCTGTGCATAATAATTGTTGTGTTGTTTGGCTATTATGTTGCCAACCACGTCACGATAATCCCCCACCGGTGACACGTGGAAATCGGGGTGTGACAGGTTAACATTGAGTGAATTAAACACTAACTTTTGTGTTTAATCTCAATGACACAGTAGCACATTCCTTGACCTTCTGAGTCTAGACTTAACTTAGGAATATTCTCAATCTGTAACATCCTTCTAAATATAATTGAATTCTAATAACATTTCATACCATTTTTATAACAAAATACCCATTTAACACTAATTTCAAAAGTCAAGTTCATAACTGACATAACCCAAGTCAACTAAAACCAAGATAAAACATGCCAAAACATTATTTATTTGTTTACACCCATAAACATAATCCTTTGTAAGTTTTAATATTGCGGAAGCTTCAAAATGTAGTGTTCAGTTCTTCATCATATACTTGATCGCCATCCGTAAGATCCACTTCAATACCTATGGTCAAAAACCTTTAAAAATATTAGTTTTTGACATTAACATATAGTAAATAAACACAAGTTCAGCCAACAAAATAAATTACAAATTTCCAAGTTACACCGTAACTTACGGTATCACCGTAAGTTACGGTGCGTTCTGAAACTTTATGTCTACCGTAAACCAGGAGATAGACACCGTACAACTTCAAGATCTCTACCGTAAGTTACGGTGACACCGTAACTTACGGTAGTCACTGTAACTTTGTGTTTTGACTTTTATTTGTTTTTGCCCAAACCAATTTCTCATATGTTTCATTCTAACACACCAACATGTTAATTCCCTGCATTTTTAATATGTCAATTACCAATCCATAACTAAGACCAAATCAATCATTGTTCGAAGCAAATCCATGCTTTATTTGATTGTTCGACCCGTTTGGCTCGTCTAAAGGACCTTCCCATATGACGACTACCAACAAGTTCCAATCAATTTTTGATCAAACATTCAATATAGCGACATCACCACTTTAATTTAAAACAACTATTAATCTACAATTCAAATACACATATTATAACCATCAACATTTACTTAATGTAACGGGTCAAGTTACATACCTTCAAAGTAGCCCTTTTTGACGTGGTTCGCCAACCGCTTGTCCACTTGACGCTCATGCGCCCGTTCCTATAGAGTTCATTCATCATATGTTTAGAACTCTCTCTTTTCAATTCATAATTCGCATAATACACCGAACATCATGATTATGCGTTTAAACTCGAAATTTCAGTTTTTATAGCCTTCATAGAGGCATTTCAACAAACACTTCATAAGCAGATTTTTACATGATTAAACATCATATCATTAATTTATCATTTAACCCTATTTTCATATAAATCAACCAATTTACATGATTGTTAGTTTCTAATTGCTGAAATCACTTCAAAGTTGCCAAATTACACTAGATTAACAATCTACTTTCTAGTGTTCATCCAAATATACATGACCCACTAATCACCTACCATGGTGTTTATGGATTCACCCCAAATTTCTTATGATTTCAACTTCTATTGATCTAGGGTTTGTCCTTAGACACTATAGTTGTTCCTCAATCATCATAATATACACATGCAACCCTAATTTCAGATTTTTCCCAATTCATGAAAATTTCAAGTTGAGAGTTTTCCTTAAATTTTACATACCTTGTAATCCTCTTATGATGAGGATCACGATTCTATGCTCGGATTTTCGTTTGGACCAGATTTGCACCTCCAATTTGAGATTTCAAGTAATTTTTTGAGACATGGAAGGTGGGGGTGTCGCCCCTGGTTCTCCTGATCGACCAGACATCCCCATTATGGGGTGTTTGGTTTGTTTTATTAGTTTTAATTATCTCAAGTTTCCATTCTTACAACTTAAGCCCCTCAACTTTATTCAACATATTGTTTAGTAGCTTTTTAACCCTATCTTAAGCTACTTCTAGTCTTTTAACTAACTAGGTTAAAAATTTCTAGTTAATAAATTCTCGTTTATTTATACTTTATAATTTCTAATATAAAGTTTTATATTTTTCGGGGTGATACACAATCCTAATCTATAAATTTTTACTTCCAAATTTTATTGGATACGTCGCCAAGCGAAGAAGCCGTAATAGGAGTTCTCCACACCCGGAGCCCTGAGATGCTGAGCTTCGTACCGCGGCTAGAATGAAACGAGCATCCAAGGAGAAAGCATTCAAAAATTAAATGAAGAAGAAACTCCTTTTACTGAAGACCGTTTCCTTATTAGTCCTTATAAGGACATAATTATCTTTCAGTCCCTACGAGGACAACATTATTCCTTTCAAGTCCCGCTTAGGGCTACTTTATAATTTTATTTTTATATAGTGGAATGATTAAGTTTAAACTTTCATTCTAAACAAGAATATTAAATAAATGGAAAATAACATCTCCTTTTTTTTTTGCAAGATCTACCATTATAATCTAAAAGGACAAGACCTAGCCTCGTGTCATATTAAGACCCGGCCAAGATGGCAGTTCCTCAAATTAGATTCAGATTCTTATTAACATTTCTTTTATAAGATCTACCATTATTATAATAAAATGGCAAAATCTAAAAAGGACAAGACCTAGCCACGTGTCATTTTAAGACCGGGCCAAGATGGTAGTTCCATAATTAGATTCAGATCCATATTAACACCTCAATTTAAAATTTTTCTGCGTTAGTTAAATTAAGAATCTTAAGTGTGAAACCTAGCCTTTGGGTCAATTATGAGACCGGGCCAAGATGGTAAGACCTGTTAAAAAGATTCAAACCATTAACTAAGAATCTTAAGAGTGAAACCTAGCCTTCGGGTCAATTATAAGACCGGGCCAAGATGGTAAGACCTGTTTAAAAGATTCAAATCCCTGTTAACATCTTAAAACATGTTAACACTCCTGGCAGATGTGATTCATTAAAAATCACACACGTTATTATTATATAAGGATCTTTCTAAAGATTCCTAACCCAGTTTAATGATCTCTGAATCTTGGGTTTACATCATCAATTAAGATGATCATATTTTAACCATACGTGGTAATATAGTGCCTACGGGCCTTGCTCATTTCTATTCTACATGAGCCAAAATACAGTGGTAGCTATGACTCCCTGTCAGAAAAAGGTAATGAACTAGGTTCAAACCTCAAGGCTTTGATTCTCTGAAATCCTAGCTTATAATTTATAAATGTCCTTGTGACTAGGCCTATTGTGCCAGAATACCTTCATGCTTTGATTCTCTGAAATCATAGCTTATAATTTATATATGTCCTTGTGACTAAGCCTGTTGTGCTAATATACTTAAAGGCCTTGATTCTCTGAAATCATGGCTTATAATTTAAAATTGTCCTTGTGACTAGGCCTTTTGTGCTATTAAATAAAACTGTTATGGTTGCTTTGATTCTCTGAAATCATAAGCTTATAATTTATAAATGTCCATATGACCAGGCCATTGGGTGCCACTAATAAAACTGTTAATGTTTTATAATTTAGGATAAATTATAATAGAAATCCTAAATATATGTGATTAATAAATTAACCACATATGGTCTCTGTTTACCATGGTTAATGAATTTCCCTAAGGGACAATTCCGTAATAAACATCCCTTAGAAGGGAAGTGCCTACGGGCTATAGTTAATGTCCTCTGAGACTAAAGACAGTGGTAGCCTACAGCTCCCTGTCAGGAAAAGGTAATGAACTTTGATTCAAACCTTAATGCCGCGATTCTCTGAAATCATGGCTTATAAATTTAACTTGTCTACGCGACTAGGCCATTTGTGCTATTATTAACGTATGAGTTAAGATTTATGATAAAAATCCTGAATAAAATAAATATCTTTCCTTCCCTGTCAGTATGCATTTTAAAAGGGAATCTTAAAGGTGAAACCTAGCCTACGCGGCCAAGATGGTGAAACCTACTCCAGGGATTCAGATCCTTGTTAACACCTAAGAACGTGTTAGCACTCTTGACAATTGTGATTCGAGAAAATCACAACAGTCATCCTTATATTGGATTCTTCCAATTCCCTTATCTAACCTAGTGATTTAGGAATCATGGCTTATATCATCCTATAAGATGATCATACTATAAACATCCGTTAGTGATGAAGTGCCTACGGGGCTAAACTTGTTGTCCGATAAGACAACGACAGTGGTGGTCTTTGACCTCCTGTCTAAAATGTTGGACTATGTCCAAACATAATAGTCTATATGATCAATGCGATCATGACTAATATCATCTAATACGATGATCATATTATTTAACATCCTTTAGTGATGTTTTGCCTACGGGCTATAATAAATTGTCCATTTGGGACGTCGACATTGTTATCCTTATGATTCCTTGTCTGAGGTGGTGAGCTATGCTCAAGCCAAATAGTCAATATGATTAATGCAATCATGACTTATATAATCTAATAGGATTAACCTATTATAAACATCCATTAGTGATGTTTCGCCTATGGGCCATATTATATTGTCCATGTGTGACAAGGACATTGTGATCTTTATGATTCCCTGTCCAAGGAAGGGAACTATGCTCAAGCCTAATAGTCTATATGATCAATGCGATCATGACAAAAATCATCAATACGATGATTAAAAATTTTAACATCCTTAATGATGTTTTGCCTAAGAGCTATAACATATTGTCCAATTGAGACAAGGCAATTGTAATCTCTTGTGATTCTTTGCCCAAGGGGGTGAGCTATACTCAAATCCCATAGTCTATACTATCATTACGATCCTGACTAGTATCATCAGTATGATGATCACAATATTAACATCCCTCGTGAAGAAATGCCTACGGGCTATACTTTATTCTAGTGTCGGTAAGACAAAGATAGTAGTGATCTTTATGATCCCCTGTTCAAAATGGTGTGATTATACCCAAACCTAATAGTCAATATGATCGATGTGATCATGACTAATATCATTAGATACGATGGTTATATATAAACATCCATTAGTGATGTTGATTTGGCTTACCTTTCTGCCAAATGAATCGTCTTTCGAAGACGATGACAGTTGTAGTCTATGACTCCCTGTCCAAAGGAGAAGAACCACGTTCAAACCTTAAAGCCCTAATCTAATAAAATTGCGGCTAATAAATTAAGGTCCTTGGTGATAGACCATCGAGTTATGATTTAAAGTCATTCATGACAAGCCTATGTGCTATAATTTGTCATTCGTGACAAGCTAACATACTAAATGTTAACATTCCTGGTGACATGCCTTTGTGCCAGATATCTAAATGACCTTTGCGACAAGGCCTTCGTGCCGTATAATCATTCATGTCCTTCGTGACTGGGCTTTATGCCATATCTTTCTACGTCCATCGAGACAGGCTTCTATGCCATATATGTATATATATAATAAAATTCTTGTAAGACTAGCCTTTGAGCTATTTATAATCGTCCTTGTGACAAAGACAGTTGTGACATTATGGTCCCCTGTCAAGCAGGTATTGGACTCGCTCCAAACCTTAAATGCCATTGATAGTCCTTTTGTGACCTAAACTAAATGTAATAGATATACATTCAAAAAGCGTTCATTAAGAATGTTCAGAACGGAATAGCCCATACGGTTTATGAATGTCGTGGCTAACCTAAGTCAGGTCATCAAGATGATGACTAATAATTGTTAAATCTTGGTGATTAGTACCAAGTTTCGAGTGTCGAAAACTCGGATGAGGTGGACGACAGTCGCAATACTATTAATGCGACGAAAGTTAATAAAACTACAAAAGTAAACCTCAATATTAATGGAGTTAATCTCCAGGCTGTGGTTGACGCAGCAGTTGGAAGGACCATAGAAAAGGTCATGAAACAATCCAAAGAGCCGAATGCTTCTCACTCTAATTTTCATTCAAAACTCTGTTCAATTTCTCATGAGGAGAGTTTTGTTCACACTTCGTATACGAAGGATGAACCAAAGGAGGAAGATAACTCCCAGAAATCTAAGAAAAAGAGCAAGAACAGGCTTAATAAAAAGCAACGAAAAAAATGGTGGAACCGCCCGTCCCCGGAATCGAACCTGGGTCTAGGCCACACCCTTTCGCGCGCCTAGCCAACCGAGCTAGGTGCCTAGTTTGTGAAATTTCCATTTATGGTTAAATATAAGCACATGTACAATAACTTCCTTACTTCTTACTATAAGTCACCTACTTATCCTCCTTATGTTGACTAAGTATTAGAATCCAAGAATTTACCTTTATGTTTTAGTTACTCTTGGCTTGCTTATGTTGACTAAACACTGGAAAGGCTAAGGGAAGAAATGCCTGAACTCACCTGACGAACGCCAAGAGGCAGTTCACGATGTCATCAAGTACATCCCTTATCATTTACCAATGATAATTTCTGCTAAGCGTCCTGATTTAATACAGGCAATAATAAATCTTCATAAACCATAAGCTTAGCAAACTTTTATATTATCCACAAGGTATAAATTACCAAGGAAACCATAGTAACCGATTCTTCTCGTATCGGCAAGAAAAACCTTCCGAAAAATCCAAGAGTACTCTTTCTTCGCATAGAGTACGACAACATATGTTATTTTAATTATTTTTCCCATTATTTTTCTATCGCCTGCGAATGCCAAACTATGTTTGATAAAAGTGCCATATGAGGGTTGGCGTATCCTAGTGTGTCCCATAGATTACTTCCATGCCTGATCAGTATGGAGGTTTAATGCATGGAACCCCTAAGATATCCCAATGGTCATATTGTACTAAAGACGACTAGTAGTATTCAAAGAAGATATTCAGAATGGAATTGTCCAAGTAAATGTTCCCGATTAAGGAATTCGTGGACTTATAACATAAATGTGTCACTTATTTAACACGAGCAATGATGGATGAACTGGAGCCTGAGATATGGAAAATCTCTGTAGCCTCCTTGCATCTTGATTATCTTCTCATAAGTTTTCCCTGCTTACCTCCTGGAAGGCAGGTAGAATTAAGATTTGTATCCCGCTGTGGGCGGGAGTATTGTGAAAACTCCATATTGATTATGGAATAATCGAAACCTTGATTAAGTAGGTTTTAAGACATAGGCTCATATAGCCTGACTCAATATTCTGAGGGTTTTATGTTATTAAATAAGAAAGATGGTTCATATTGCTTATGCATACATACCGCAACCCTAATTAGGCAACGATTAAGAATTTCCATCAGCTACCCAGGATCTAAGGGCAAACTATTGGTGGATAGGCTTGAAGAAGTCTGTGGCCACCTATGTAGCTAAATGCTTGACATATGCTCAAGTCAAAGCCGAGCATCAGAAACCGTCAGGTTTGCTACAACAGCCTGAACTTCCTACGTGGAAGTGGGAAATGGTAACTATGGATTTTATTACCAAGTTACCCAAGACAAGGAAAGGAAGTGATACGATATGGGTTATAGTTGACAGACTGACTAAGTCAGCTCATTTCTTACCCATCAAGGAGACTTATAGCTCCGATATGTTAGCCCAGTTATACGTTGATAAGATTGTAGCCTTACATGGCATACCTGTGGCTATTATCTCTGATAGAGATACTAGGTACACGTCGCATTTTTGGAAGAGTTTCCAACAATCTTTGGGCACACGTTTGAATTTTAGTACGGCTTATCATCCTCAGACTGACGGTCAGAGTGAGCGTACTATTCAAACATTGGAAGACATGCTACGTGCATGTGCGATCGATTTGGGTGGTAGTTGGGATAAGAACCTACCATTAATCGAATTCTCCTACAACAATAGCTACCATACCAGCATTAAGGTTGCGCCTTTCGAGGCATTATACGGTAGAAAGTGTAGATCGCCCGTTTGTTGGGCGGAAGTTGGAGATGTCCAGTTATCAGGACCAGAGATCGTGTTCGAAACGACGGATAAGATTGTCCAGATTCGTGACCGTCTCAAAGCTGCCCGAGATAGGCAGAAAAGTTACGCTGGTCCTAAGCGTAAGGATTTTCACTTCGAAGTAGGTGACAAAGTCCTACTTAAAGTGTCACCCTGGAAGGGAGTGATGCGGTTTGGTAAGAAAGGCAAGCTAAGCCCGAGATACATAGGACCTTTCGAGGTTATCGAATGTGTCGGGTCAGTTGCCTATAAGTTAAACTTACCGGAAGAGCTCAGTGGAATTCACAATGTGTTCCACATCTGCAATCTGAAGAAGTGCTTCGCTGATGAATCACTGGTTATACCACATACAGATGTGCATATAGACGAGAGCTTGAAATTTGTTGAAAAACCTTTGTCGATTGAAGATCAACAGGTAAAGAAGCTTCGAAGGAAGCATGTACCTATTGTAAAGGTCAAATGGGATGCCCGTAGAGGTCCCGAATACACGTGGGAAGTTGAATCCACGATGAAAGAAAAGTACCCTTACTTATTTCAGTAAATCTCGGGTCGAGATTTATTTTAAGGGGGTGAGGATGTAACACCTCGAAAATTCACGTCCTATAATGTGTAGACGCGTGTCAAATGTTTAAAACGTGTGAAAGAATATTATAGAAGGACGAAAGTTGACAAACATGGAAAGTATGTGAATATACGTATTCTAAGTGTCAACTGTGAATAAATATACTTCATAATAACCCTACATGATGTTTATAACATCAAACGAATAAATCATGGATCATACGAAGCTAAAAGTGAGAGATTACAAACTACAGGGGCTAAATGTGTCAACATGTTTAATTTATACCTCTGAGTGACCTTTTGACAAACCCGAAGCTTTGTAAATGTTAATTATGCTCACTAGAATGCACGATATAAATTTCATAAAGTTTCGTTATCGTGTGAGAAAGTTATGATCAAATTCGTGTGCGAGGGGTTAAAGTGCAAACATTGAAAGTTAAGACTTTTCGGGTTAACCGGAAGTGTTCAGGGACTTGGCAAAGTGGGTATAAGTCCTAAAGCCCTTGTGGGTAAATATAAGGGGGTTAAAATGCAAGAAATAACCTTAGTTGCCCCTTCGTGAAGCCAAAGGTCAAGTGCAACACAAAAGAAAAGGAAAAATCTGATTTCGCAGGCCCAGGCGGCCCGCGTTGGAATCGGCAAAATGGGAGGCGGGCTGCGTCAGGCCGCCAGATGCAGAAAAGCGGGACAGACTCCTGGAAACGCGGAATTTCGATCTTAAACGATATTTTAACATGGTGGGCGACCCCTAAACTGTACTAGGGCACTAGAGACACATGTTGGATGGTTGTGGTCGATCATAGAGCTAGGTGTCAAGGAATTGTGGTAGGTTGATTCACTATAAAAGGCCTTGATATATAAACAAGTTCTTCACACTTCCTTCTTGCAATCTGATCAATTCTGGAGCTCTCAAGCAGGTCCAACTGATCATAAGTCGTGCATAGGACTCTTGTAAGTCTGCTAGTCCTTCTTTAATTGAGTTTAGCTTATTTAATTAGCTAAAAGTCAAACCGTCGTAATTACGGTTTGACTTCGAGATTAGTCAATAATAGCTCAGTCATATCTCGAATTAAAAGTAGATATAAGTTGGTATTTAGGTGGTTAATAAAACCTCAAAAGGGTTTCCCCTGATCACCACTCTAACCAGGTCAAAAGTCGGGTCAAACTAGTTTAGAAAAAGTCAACAGGAAGCTTAAAATGTCATTTATGCATAATTAACATTATAGACCATATACAACCTGTTAGATCATTGTTATAACTTAGTAATAAGTGTAAGAACATGTCTAAACATGTTCAACCCGACAATTTCCTGTTTAGACCCAGTTCGGAACCGAAAGTCGCATAGTTTGACTTTCACTTTGACTTTCAGTTCTGACCCGTTAAGGCATGTTTTAGAAATGCCTCAGAGCTTTAATTGGACTAGGTTACATGTTAGAACAACCCTCTGTGATTATACACCTTGGTTCATTAGTTATCCAATTAATATGCATGTTTCCGTTAATTGCTCATATGTTGACCGTTATGCCCTTATTACCTTAAAACGTGATTTATGAAAATGTAAAAGTGTAGAAACCTTAAATACTGATATATAAACTTGTATGCAAAGTTTGACATCAGTTTGACTTGTAGATTAAGAGTTATGCTCAATATCGCAAATTTAAAGCTTTATGTTAATTAAACGACATAATTAGCGTATAGCCTAGTTAAGCCTACTTTTTGACATCAAGCTTAATACCCACTGATGTAATATATTATTTTGGGAATTTTAAAGATTTTTAATTAATTTTTTGCTGAGCATAACTCATAGTCGTAGGCTTAATCCAGTAATTGTCGGTTTTGCCCCTACGGGCCATAAAATGAGTTTTACATATCTAAACGACTCCAAACCTTTTGCTACTGATCACATATGATAAATAAATTATTTTAAACCTTCTGGAAATATAAAAATATCAAATTTAAGTATCGAACCCGGAAATGGCCTTTAATCGGCTTATTTAGCGTTTTTAACGCATAGTATGTTTTAAAATCATATTGAACATACCCGGGTTGATACCTACTGATATATGAGGTAAATTATAACATTTTAACAGTAAGCTAAGGTTGATAAACTCAGACTTCAGTTTTGAACTTTTCGGCTTATGTGAAATTACCAAAATACCCCTACGGGGCATAGTTTGGTGAAGAATGATAAATTTCACATATATGCTTTAACCTACTGATATAACTTAGCAAATTATGTATTTTTTCTGATTACATCAGACCTGTAACTCAGGTTAACACTTAAACTCTTTTATAAACTTTTAAATGACCAAACTACCCCTACGGGGCCTAGTTTGTGTTTAAACACGTTTCGGGCATAATGAAAGACATCTTACTGATGTCACAACATATTTGAATCATATTAACTTAGGAAACCTGTATATGGCTCTTACGGATACCCGTTACGCTTATTACGCGTTCGGTTCGGTTTATGTAACAAGTTTACATAAATTAGCCGAAACGGGTAAAACCTTATCGGTTTTATCTCAAAATCCAGAATGTGAATAATAAACCCATATTAAACAAGTCTTCAAACTTGTCGGGTCTAAATCACATTCTATCCGGTCTTCGCTTGATCGTGCGTACGAACCGTATCTTTGAAACTAGCCGGTCTAAGCTTAAGCTTAATTAAAGACCCGTTAGGATTCTAATAGGTTATATTAAACCTTCGTTCCAGATTAGGAGAACCAGTAAAAGCTACGTGCATTTTGCTTATTGTGATTAATACTTGCTCAGGTAAATACTTTTAATTTATTTTCCCTATACGGGCTTGGGTTACGGTATATAGCATACCGCTTGATCGAGCATCAAATCTCCACAGTTGAGTGGGTAGTTGAATAATTTGATCGGCTCGTTTAAACAGTCTTGTTTACTTAAAGCCTTTGGGGGGTTAATGACCATGTCCCGGATATCCTTGGCATCATCTTACGAGATGGCCACGACCTGAGCACGGGGTGTAGGCGTACACCTGTCAGTGTATAACTCTATATTGTGGTGTGTCTATTGATCTTTAACCCGGACAAGATCCGGGCGACTGAACGCACAAGTAACATGTAATTCGTTCACAAGATTATAATATTAAATAATTCTCCCAAGTTATAAACGGTTAATTTTGCCTCTATGCATTTTAATCAAATTATAAAAGATATTTTGTGCCACGTGCATCCAAATCAATTTTCTTAAACCATTTTCAAAATGAGTCAGTTACTTGTATTTACCAGCGTAAACTGACCTATTTTCCAAAAAGGCTAAATGCAGGTACTATACGAAATTGGCTGGATATTTCTCCTTAGCATCAATAGAAGTCTCGCAAGCTTAAGATGCCTAAAAGTCTGTTGAACTATTGTCTCTATTTTATTTTCGATCCGTCTGTGGATAAACTTCCGGATATTGTGACTTTGATATTACAATATTAAATTCGGTTGTATTACATCTTTTAAATTTGCTTCCGCTGTGCATAATAATTGTTGTGTTGTTTGACTATTATGTTGCCAACCACGTCACGATAATCCCCCACCGGGCCCACTGGTGACACGTGGAAATCGGGGTGTGACAGTATAGGTACAGGTCTCAAATTTACCAAATCGGTGTATTTTCGGTACCGGTTCTGCACAGTTATTCACTGGTTTTTACCCTCAAATACCGGTGTCGTACCAGTACCGACCGGTACCATGGTCTCAAATTTACCAAATCGGTGTATTTTCGGTACCGGTTCTGCACAGGTATTCACCGGTTTTTACCCTCAAATGCCGGTGCCGTACCAGTACCGACCGGTACCGAACCGTACCATACTAGGTATATTCGGTACTGGTACCCACTTTTGGGGATTTCGGTAACGGTATTTTCGGTACCGGTTGCTACCAAGCTCATCAAATCCTGTAGCAACTCAGCAATGCAAGTAATTGCACCGTTTAGATTACTTTTGATACACACAGTAAGTAAACTGTATTTCGTTTGAATGAGGTTTTATATACACAACAACTTATTTTGCTTTCTTTTTTGTCTTTTTATGTAATGAATGAATTGTAACATGTAAAATTAACTTGGATATTTAGAATATTGATGAGCAAATCGTATCAAATCCTGTAAACGAATCGGTATCGTATCGGTACCAAATTTACTATACCAAATCATTTTTGGTACCAATTTGGTACCCACCTTTTGGCGTTTTCAGAATCGTTATTTTCGTTTCGACACCGGTCTAGCACCATACCTGTATTTATTGATTTTTACCTTCAAATACCATATCGTATTGTACCGAGCATTTTCGGTGCCGGTACCTAATTTCGATGATTTTCCGGATCGGTACTTTCGCTGTCGTTACCGGTACCGAGCTCATCTATATTTCAACGTGTTAGCACCGTAATAACTGAACTGAAAACAACCGAATTTCCAACGTGTAGGACGTGTGGGTCCTATTATTATATATTAGGTTATTTAAAATCGTTTTTTTATGACGGAGTGATTATCCTTACCACGTCATTTTATCTATGTTTTAATATTCGGCATCTGTTTGCCGTTGCTGACACTCCTTTTGTAGTCATTGGGTCCCGCCGCAACGCCCGAGCGGAAAATAACTAGTTTATAAAAATCACAATTGTATGGTTGATTTGTAAGGTTTGGTAGCATGGAACGAGGAACATAAATCGTGAACACGTATCTACCATAAGATATTATATTAATATGTGTGGGTGGAATCTTTTTAATTCCAAACCATTCGATGTATATGAATCATATCCTACTTAATTTTAGGTATGTTTAAACATATATTTTATTATATAAAGTCTAGAGTAATCGATTTCGGTATAATTTTACATGCTATAAAATTTATAGTTTTCCTTAAATAAACAAACTAAAAGGGTAAATTTGAGCTTTTTTGAACGAACAACCTCGATTATACTTGTTTAGTTTAATAGAAGTCGTGCTCGAATTCTGCTTCTTTTTAAACATTATGTTTAAGTATCGAGTTTGATTGAGGCTTGACTAGTTCATTATGGCACTAGTAATATGTTATGGACCGGGAAAACCACGTAATATAATTGTGATGCTTCGATTAAAATAAATTCGTTACACCATAATTTACACTTATAATGATATTAATTTAGTTATTATAATATATATTAAAGAAGTACATCATAAGTATTATTTTAGCTACAGGGACATTTTTTGTTTTGTTTTTAGCCATAATTTTATTTATATTTCTTCATTTTACCTCTGATATTGTACTAACATGTTTGCTACGTGTACTATATTAATAAATGCCATAAAACAATAATATACTTTTATTCTTAAATTGATATAGTATGATTTTTTCTGTGATCATTATTATTGGTGTACACTGGTTAAAAATGAAAAGTATTAATTTATTAGGTTTTTACGTTATCCATATTAATTTTTACACTTTTATTTCTTTTACCATTTATTTCCATTCTATCATTTGTATCACTACACGTCACCATTTTTTTCTTATGATAGTTAAGTTTTTTTTTACATTTATATATTGCAGTTTCATATCACTTGATTCGTACGAAAATTCTCTGCCGTGAAAGAGAAATTCTAGTTATAACAAGCTACCTTTCATAAAAAAAAAAAAAAAAAAAAAACAAACCCGATTGACCCACACACACGATATTTATTTAGTCAATAATATGAATATCAGCCGCCATTGATACAGATACATATATGCATACATACATGCATCATTCTGGGTCAATTAATGTATGATGGCATGTCTCACTACTAGCAATTTGGCAAGGGGATAATAAAAACTTTAAATGAAGCTATTAATATTGTACTTTTTAGATTTTTTTTTTAAATAAATCTCTCTAACTTATTTAATACAAGTAACATAAAAAGCTAAAACATATAAAAGCCTCTCTAATGAGGAGCATGTGAGCTGTCGGACGTTGGGACGGCTCGAATAATGTCGAAGGATGGATTTCCACTCGTGAAAAGCCTTATCCATAGGACGTTGTTGATAGCAGTGTCCGTGGCTAACTGGCTACAATAGGTTGGGTTCTTTTCATAGGCTCTAACCAACCCGCTTTTGAAACCACATCAATCGGTTAGACCAGTGAACCAGTAAACCACCCACAAGTTTATATATCAGTTCGGTTTTTAAAATTATTGATTAAACCGTAAGTCGTATTCCTATATGCCAGCATAGCAGCCAAACTACTTAAAATATTAATATTGATAATAAATAAATAATATAAAATTCTTGTATTTTACACGTTGTGAAAAGTCATGACAAGAGTCATTAGCAAAAAGGATGACGACTCTACATCCAAACAATGAACAAGTCCACGTGTCACTTTGTCATTGACCACTTCACTCTTTCAGTGCCAGCTCATCACCTTCCCTCATTTCCCAGTACCTTCACGCGCCCACCCCTTCCTCTATAAATACCAAACATTTTCTCATATTAAACTCATAAAACAAATTTATTCGAGAACACAAACTCTAAATTACCCTGTTAGAGTTTCGTTCTCGAATATTCTTCAGCTTCAATCTCATATCCTATGGCGCGATCTATCACGAACGCTAAGCTCGTTTCATCATTCGTTGCCGATCAAATCTCCCTTGTTTGCCGGTAATTTACTTCAATTTGTTAATTACTTTTGATCCTCTGTTTTTTCTCATTAAATTTATAAAGATCGATTATACCTTTGTTATCATAGTTGTTAATAGCAAATAACAACAAATAGCGATAGATAAGGGCTTACTATTTTCAGGGGCGGACCTAGCATGATACTAGGGGTAGCCCCCGCTACCCCTTAACACTCCGACGGTAGTTTAAATTTTGGAAAAAATTGACGTTTTTCGATTCTGTTACCCATTTTTATATGAAACGTTGCCCCTATAAAGATTTTCTAGATCCGCCACTGACTATTTTATAAATAACGATACACTAGAAAAAAAATTAAATGTATATTATATCAAAATACCCTGGAATATATGCTATTTTACATGTATATATTTAACAAAAACCTAAAATCTAGCTATTTTATAGCTATATTTAATTGCTATTTATATTAAAGAAAACAAAAAAATAAAATAAATTGTCGTTGTTATCGCTATCTATCGCTACAACCCTAATAGCGAGCCTAGACCCATACGCTACGTAGCGCGCTATACATTGGCGAAGCCACGCCCCCCCCCCCCCCCCCAATTTTTCCGAAATGGGGGGGCAACGTATATACCTATACGAAAGTACTATTCATAACACTAAGAATCGATAAGTTCGGGGGGCGGGCGCCCCCCTGGGGTAGCCTAAGCTGCGCCCCTGGCGCTATAACGATCGCTACCTCGCTATTGACAACTATGTTTGTTATTATGTTTGATTATCTAGTTAGTAGTCTAATTTTTATGATTCCATAAACTAATTAACATCCTATATCTTTTCTCAGTGAATTATCTAGAGATAGATTGTTTGATAATTATGTTGAAATTTTGGGTTACTTGAATTATTAGTATTTGATCTTTAACTCTATGTTAGATATGTAGTTTGATAGTTGATTTAATTTGTGGAATTATAGGCGTGGATACGCGGTGATATCAACCGGAAATGTGTCTGGAAACTTGAGGGCGAGCGGAGTTGCAATGATGAAGAAAGGAGGTGAGGAATCGAACGTATCAAATCCATGGGTTCCAGATCCGGTAACTGGCTACTATAAACCCGAGGGCCAAACAAACCAAGTTGATGCGGCTGATCTTCGTGATCTGCTTCTAAAACAGAAGAATCGTCGACAATAAGTTCGTTGGGAAGATCGAACTAGATGTTAAACGATGAATGTTGGTCATCTAAGTGAGTACACACTATGGGATGATTTAGAAGTGGTTTGGTTGCAACAAAGGACTTGTTATACTTGCATTGAGGGGATATTATATAAATATGATGTTATTATATCTTTTTTTTGTTGTGTATCATTGTAACTAGCTTTGAGTAATTCTACTCATAATATACTAGTATTTGTTAACTTTAGAATTATATATATATATGGTTCCCATTAAGTCTAACCACTTTTTGAATCAATCTCTACCGTCGGATCATGCTGAGATTAAATCTCAGCCCTTTAAACTCATAAAATTAACCGCTTTGGTGGCGGTTCAGGGCAGTTATTTGCGGTTTTCTCAGGAGGTGGTTTGCTCCACCTTTTACTGCCCATGATCTCACATATTTGGTGGTGGAGATTGGCAGTTTTGGGGCAGTTATTTGCAGTTTTCAAGCCGGTGGTTTTGCTGCAATTTTTTCTGCCCATGACCTCCATGTCAGTGGTGGTTATCTTCTCAGTTGAACATTCTCTCTCCTTCTCAGTGGCAGTTGAATAACAGTCCCTCCTCCATTATCGCCCTCTCCTATCCCCTATTTGTAACCTGTATCACCCTTCAAATCTCATTCACTCCTACTCTAACTAGCCTCCGATGTCTATGAGTTCTTCGCCCGCTTTAACTGTCCCGGACACAAAAAGATGTTGTTCACAAGGGCGTATTTGCGGAACGATTCTCTTATTTCGCCTTCCTCTGTTTCCATCTTCGAATCAAGATCAGGAAGCTTTAAAACTGGCCTTCAATGAGTTTTCAAAGATAGAAAACACATATAAGATATTTATTGAATGGAATGAAATATGAGCAGAACATCATTGATGCTTATGTTGGTGAGGGGTGAAAAGGGCAGAGGTTCGTTCCTCAACTCAAAACATTTCCTTTTGTCATAATTGATTTTGTTATCAACGTTTTCATATTATTCAATTATATGTTTAGAATCCTGATACTCTTCATTTGATTCTTGATTTAGTCATCTTTAGTAATGGAGTTTGAACACGCCCAATCAAATATTAATCCCTGCATATTGAAAATTAGAGATTTATTTAAACAAATTTATGCGTCATGTGAGGAAGGATTCCATAATTGTTATATCACTCAATTCGGAAAATCGACAGTGAAGATGTATGACATTGTTTTCACAATAACTTTGGTATCTTATTCTAATATGATATTGTTGCCATTTTATTCTGGTAGATATTCTGTGCAAAATGTGAACAGATGGAAGCCCCGCTTGATAATGATTATTCTTTGTGATAGTTCGTGTGAACGTGGATAATGTGAAATTTGTTTGGATCCACCTCTATTAAAAGAGCAAGGTAGCATCTCAATCTTGATCCTTCTCCTACTAATGGTTTCATAGTTGTAATTTCTTTTAAAAAATAGGGTTTTATACACGAATTTAAGGTTTTTTTAATGCAATTAGTGAAGATTACAACTGTTTGGTCAATTAAAATGCCTAAAAGTTCGGTTTTTAATATTTAAAAAGAAAAAAAAAACCTTAATTGTCGCTATTGAGCGCTAAACATCAGATAGCGATGATCCAGCGCTACGCTATTCGCTATAGCGCTCACCATCATCGCTATTAACAACTATAAATGGGTTGATTTGGTTTTTTTTCTAATGTGTCAAATGAGTCGATGTTATTGTTTTTTGTTATGTAGTTTCTCTAGTGATGAAGGGTGGCTTTGCGTGCTTGTGATCGTAAGGCTGAGTGAGTTATAATTTATTTTATGATTCTTTGGGGACTGATCTTGCTGTTGAAGATACCCGAGTTCGGTTAGTTAATTTAAATATTTGCCATACAACTGCTCTGAAATCTCACTTTACATATATTTTTTAGTGCATAAGGTTTTTCCTAAAATTGCATTATTTTGGTACTAATCTACATTTCTGAATAAAAGGAATTAGGATTCAGGAAGAGTTATCCATTAATTGGTAATATATGTATGTGTATATATTCTGTGTGTATATGCATCGTGAAATAGTATGATTTGGGACATGGTCTATAAACATGTATATTAAAATGATACTAATATGATATAAGTTTTGGGTTCATGTCAATCAATCAATCATACCCAGTAAAATCCCACAAATAGCAAAGCTATTTGTAGGGTCTGGGGAGGGTGGGATGTAGGCACACCTTACCTCTACCCCTAGGGATAGAGAGGCTGCTTCCAGAGAGACCCTCGGCTCCAAAACACCCAGGAAAGAAATAAATAGAGCATGAGGTGTGTGTGTATGTGTATGAAGCTACCAATGTAGTATGAGTTGCGAAATAGTGCATGGTAGAACAGAACAAATATGACACACAAAACAGTCTATACACATAGTTACATATCTACGACCCTACACTACACCTAGAAACACAACTGTACAAAACATCCTATACACATAGTTACTTATGTACGACCATACACTACACCTAAAAACACGATTGTCCCCTTTCCTAGAAATCCTTAACCTTAATCCTACGTCTCCACGAGCTCCTATCATGGACCATGTTCTCAGAGAGGTGCAATTTTTGCAAATCCTGCCTAATCCGCTCATCCCAAGTAATTTTGGGTCTGCCTCTACTCCTCCTCCCCTCCACCTCGAGGGTTTCAACCACTCTAACTGGTTCTATCGTCTGCCTCCTCTTCACATGCCCAAACCATCTCAATCTACCCTCCTTTATCTTATCTGATATACTAGCTACTTCTAACCTTTCCCTAAAAACATCATTTCTTATCCGGTCTAACCTTGTGTGGCCACACATCCATCTTAGCATTCTCATCTCTGCTACCTCCATCTTGCGTGCCTGTACTTCCTTAATGGCCCAACATTCGGTTCCATATAACATAGCAGGCCTAATTGCAACCCTATAAAATTTCCCTTTCAATTTTGTTGGGAACCTCCTATCGCACAATACCCCAGTGGCAGCTCTCCACCTACACCATCCGACCTGGATGCGGTGGGCAACGTCACTATCTATTTCCCCATCCCTCTGGACAAACGATCCTAGATACTTGAACTTAGTCACCTGCGGGACCACTTGACTGTCAATGGTGATCTGAATGTCCTCATCGTTGTCTACTCCACTAAAGTCGCAATACAAGTACTCAGTCTTAGATCGACTAATCTTTAAACCTCTTCCCTCTAAAGCTGCTCGCCACTCTTCTAACCTCGCATTCAGGCTTTGTTTACTATCAGCAACTAACACAATATCATCTGCAAAAAGCAGGCACCACGGAAGAGCCCCCTGAATAATCTTTGTCAACTCATCTAGGATAACTGCAAATAGAAAAGGGCTCAAAGCGGACCCTTGGTGTAGTCCTACCTCCACCGGGAAAGAATCAGTATCCCCTACAGGCGCTCGGACACTAGTCTCAGACCTAACATACATATCCCTAATTAAGTCTATATACTTCCCAGAAACCCCTCTACTCTCCAAACTATCCCAAATCAGTCTACGTGGCACACTGTCATAGGCCTTTTCAAGATCAATGAACACCATGTGTAGGTCCCGTTTCTTCTCCCTATACTTCTCCATCAATCTCCTTAGAATATGTATTGCCTCCGTAGTCGATCGCCCTGGCATAAAACCAAATTGGTTTACCGTGACTTGAGTTTCTCTTCGGATTCTCGTCTCAATTATTCTCTCCCATAATTTCATAGTGTGTCCTAGCAACTTAATCCCTCTATAATTCCCACAACATTGGGCGTCCCCTTTGTTCTTATACACAGGTACTACTACACTATTCCTCCATTGATCTGGCATTTTCCCAGATTTGAAAATAAGATTGAATAAAATAGTTAGCCAATGTACTCCTTCTTCTCCCAAGCATTTCCATACCTCAATCGGTATGTTATCTGGCCCAACTGCCTTAGCCCTTCCCATCTTTCTAAGGTTTGTTCTCACATCCTCCTGTGTGATACGTCGACAGTAGCCGTTATTCCGTAGTCGCCTTTGCGTAGGTGAATCATCATTTTCTTCAATTTCTTGTTGGTAATCCCTCCTGCCATTGAAAAGATTGTAGAAGTACACTTGCCATCTCATCTTAATGTCGTGTTCTTTGACCAAAACGCATCCGTCCTCTCCCTTTAAAAACTTCACTGCTCCTAAGTCTTGCCTTCTACGCTCTCTAGCCTTTGCAATCTTGAACATGTCATGCTCCCCCTCCTTTGTTTCCAGTCGATCATACATCTGCTTGTAAGCTGCGTTCTTCGCCTCTGACACTGCCTTCTTCGCCTCTCTCTTAGCCTCTTTATATCTAACCCTTAAAATCGCTTGCTCCTCCTCGACTGTACACCTCAAAAGATCCCTAAAGCACCCTTGTTTAATCCTTATTTTCGTATGCACATCCTCATTCCACCACCATGACTCCTTATGGCCACACCTCTTTCCTTTTACAACCCCTAGCGTTTCCTTCGCCACATTAGTAATGGTGTTTGCCATGTCCTCCCACATTTGGTTTGCGTCCCCATCTACTCTAGGCGATGTCATTAAGAGGACCTTATCTCTAAAGACTTCGATTTTGTCGCCCTTTAACATACCCCATCTAACCCTAGGTTGCATTACCCTCTCTCCCTTGGTCAGCTTTCCTCTCATGACTATATCCGCCACCAATAAACGGTGTTGAGTCACTGCTGTCTCCCCTGGTATAACCTTGCAATCCCTCCACCACCTTCGATCTCCTAGCCTCATCAAAATATAGTCAATCTGAGTGTTACGTCCGCAACTGCTAAAAGTAATCAACTGTGATTCTTTCTTCTTAAAGAAAGAATTCAGAATACCTAGGTTGTGGGCCACCGCAAACTCTAGCAAATCCCTACCAGGGTTGTTCCTATCACCAAAACCAAAGCCCCCATGCACCTCACTAAAACCATCACTATGCCTACCAATATGGCCATTAAAATCGCCTCCTATGAAAATTCTTTCTTCCCTAGGTATGGCCCTCACAACTCCGTCTAGGCAGTCCCAAAAATCTCTTTTCTCTTGATCCCCTAATCCCACTTGTGGGGCATATGCACAAACAACTGTCACCACTTCCTCTCCTAGTACTAATCTCAACACCATGATCCTATCGTTGTATCGTATCACCTCTACCACATTTTTATACAGGTTTATATCCACTAGAAATCCAACCCCATTCTTTACCCCATCAGACCCTGAATATAACAACTTGTACCCATTGCGCTCATCCCCTTTATGTCCCTTCCACTTAGTCTCCTGAAGGCACGCTATCTCTACCCTACGTCTTTTTAGTGTATCTATGATCTCCAACAACTTACTACTAAGGGTTCCTACATTCCACGAAGCCACGCGCAAACTATACCCCCTTTCTTTTCCCCTCCCTGCACCCCTCGTCCTCGAACACGATCTCAATGAAAAATCATGGTATCTACTGTCTATGATTGCTACAAATCACCCGATAATCCAAAAAGGGCACACGCATAACAAATAATGATCAAATAGAGCGTTATAAATAAGTTCACACAATAAGTAAGTAAACAATCACAAATACGATCAAGAACAAAGCCTAAACAATAACACAACAGGTAAACAGCAGAATAAGATAACACAACAGGTAAATAGCAGGTAAACAGCAGAATAAGATAAGTTCACACAATAAGTTCACACAATAAGATAACACAACAGGTAAACAGCAGTAATAACAACACAAAAAACCAGACGCGAGTATCACAGACAATAACAACTCAACAAACAAGAGGTAATCAACAAGAGAATATAACAAACAACAAATAAGAAACACAGAATATAACAGCAGCAATAAGAATGCCTAAATGCAACAGGATGTACCCTTCCTGTGTCCCAATCAATCAAACCGGTCCAACTACCCCGGCAACAAGAATGCCTAAATGCAGAAAACGGAAAAACAGAAATATAACAAGGAAAGATCTCACCAAGGCAGCAAACCCCAGCAAGGGTTTTACCAGTTCAGATTAGGATTTTACAACCTTCTTGGGTTGAACCCTAACCGGACAGCAGCTTCCAAGTTTCTTTTTCCACGAATCCAAGCACCGCAACAAGGTTGTCAAGATATGATAACACAACCGGAAAATCTGAACCTGCGACGGGGATTGGTTGTGTGCGACGGCGTTTAGGTTCATGTACTTCTTGATAATCTGCAGAGTTTAGATGGTTAATCCTTATTCAAATTAATTGTTTATCTTGTGTTGCTAAAAGTTATAAAGTCTTGTGTTTTCTTAATTTAAAGGATCTTGATCGCTGCTAATGTCAAAATGTGATGCATTTGACCTCAAAAGTCAAAGGGTATTTTATTTTCTCAAAGGAAACCAGGTTGCTTTTTGAGTTTAATTTAATTTTCACAATTTAAAGACTTTGTGTTGATGTTAAAAGTTTAATGATAATCTTGATGACCTCAAAAGTCAAAGGGTAGGTCTATTCGCTCAACATAACCTTGATTGCGTTGAGGGGTGTCTCTCTACTTTACACCATGATTTAGCACTTTATTGTTTAATGAAGTTACTTTCGTGTTTGCCAGGTTTAATTTGGCCGGTCTGACATCAAAGGTCAAGGGTTTGAATGTTCATGTCTTCTCTCAACAGAAACTTTGTGAGTATTCTTTTTTCAGTTTTATATCATGTTTTGCACCTGTAGGTTTAGTGTAATTTCCCAATTGCCCTTTATATCTTGTCCTTACACGAATACAGGCAACAACACCTGAATACAAGGCGTACCGAGAAAGTCATGAGCAATAGTGCCACGTTTGTAGAGGTGTGATATAATTAAACCACATCTAATGTCTGGAAAATTTCGTGTCAATTTATTCAAATTCAAGAACCGTCATAAGTCACATATACTTTTTTGTTCCGACCCTATAGGAATTATCGATACATAGATTTGAGGGGAGATGGTACAAGTTGGAACAGAGCCAACTCTCGATATATGGTCGAACTAAATGAAGGCTGAAAACGACGGATCGGGTTCCGAGATGTCCTGAGAGGTTTTTTTTTCTTCTGGGTTGCTGGGATAAATTATTTGATATTTTAATTCATAAATCCACCAACTAGAGTCCATTGGAATGTTGAAGAACATAATTACATATGAAATATATTTTGAAGATATTCAAAAGAACATAATTAAACATGGAATGTATTTGTTAGATCGATGTATTTACTTAGGAAGTTATATACATGACTTTTATTGTTGTGTTTCTTTAGTGAAGTCTATCATTTTTATTTACTCATAAGTTAAAAAGTTGTGCTTTTGTCTTACGTTTTCATATTTACGATAAGGTTGACCGTGTAATGTTTTATCTCTGGCGATAAGTAACATTGAAAAGTTAGCTCCAACCTTGCTTAGACATATTTTTAGGCATAAATCACATGTAAATATGAGCCCTGTAAAGAAAGAAACATTCTATACATTTTGAATCTTTTCTATTCAAATAATGAGTTATTGAAATTGTCTCCAACTTTGCTTTTTCATTTTTAGCCCCATTTGATGAGTTCATATTATACATGTAAATGTATATAAAACCTTGTCATTACAACACTAAAAACATCCATCCACCGGATAGGTATACTAGTAGGGGTGTACAAAAATCTGAATTAACCGAACCATAACCGAATTAACCGACAAAACCGAACCGAAAAAACCAAACCAAATAAAAAACCGGTGGGTTGGTTAATGTTTTTTTTTAAAACCGAAAGTAGCGGGTCGGTTATGGTTATCATTTTTTTCATACCCACCGTAACCGAACAGAACCGACATGTAATAAATCTTTGTAGGATTTAAGACTTTTCACCATATTTTTAATATTTGATGTTTTTGACTGAAGATTTTTAGTACTTATGGGTTTCATATCATTTTGTGGTTTTGGTTGAATGTTTATTTGAATTTATAGATGAATGGATTGGCTCGGTTGTTGAACAATCTTCGGGGTGGGTTCTTGAACAGGTTAGTTTCTTAGTGAGATTGTGTTTTTATTTTGCCATTAATGAGAGGTTTGTGAGTTTTGATAAGGTCTGAGGCAGCTTGAGAGGGAGAGACTCTTAACACTTATCAAAAACACAAAATTACAGAAAGAAATATGAATGTGTCACCACTAAAACTCTCTTCCTAGAGAAGTTAATATCAATTATTTTTGTTACATACAATATTTTTTAGATGAATTTAAATACACATAGGATCGCTTTTACATAAAAGAACATTTTAATAGCGTTTTGTAATTCATGCTGTTACAATATAATATATCAACGTAACCCGTCCACCGGACGGGTATTAAACTAGTTCTTCTATTGTTTATAGTCAAAGTGTTCAAAATAACAACATATGTTATAAGTCAACAAATTAGACAACATAGTCAAAGTCCACTCAGATTTTTCCTTATACATTGGTAAATTTTAATTCTTCTATTTATATAATTTAAATTTGCTCTCAATTTGTCATTCAAGGTTTGTAAAAATTGAAACATAAAAGATTTAGAAAAAAAATCGAGACGGTAAATGAGTTATGAGTTTATTCGAGTTGAATACGATGAGCTCGAACTCGAAGTGACCATATGATTTAAGACTTGTCAATGGGTTAAGACGTTGAGTACAAATTAATGTGAGTTCAAATCATAATCACTTACTAAAACACTCTGCCTGATCCAACAAATACCCGAAAGCCCATTAATATTAAATATCAACGAATCATAAAATTTGGGCTATAGTTTGGGCCAGTTTAACCTTAAAGCTCTTGACCCGGCCCACACAATTTACGAAACCGTCGTTACCAAATTTCTTCAGGTATTCTCCATCAACTATGTCCCCGATGGCGCGATTCAAGCTTTGAATATTATAAAAATTCGGTGTGAACAGTAATCATTTTAAAGAACAATTTTTTACACTTAAATACCACATACCAAACCGTTTTTTTACTCGCCATATGGTCATGGGGTAGACTTGCATGGCTAGAAGTGTATTTAGGTTTTTTTAATAGACAAAAAAGATATATTCCACCAAAACATGGCCAAGACTAGCATTAATTAGTTGCTAACACGGTTTTAGGTCTTCCAAGATTTTCGTAATTATTGAAAGTTAATGGTAATTTAGACATGAACACACCAAGAATTCGAACAAGAAAAAGTATAAAAATTGTCAAAATGTGAGGCAGATTGGGACTCATTCTAACTCGGATGAGTAGTACTCATAGGATTTAAAACATAAGAAAAAAAAAACTTGGGAGTTTAAAAAAATCTCAAAATAACCCAACAAAACTTGCGATTATTATTATTATTATTATGTTTTTTATTTAATAAATGAGTTCATCCAAAAATTACATTACATCAATCTAGTTCGATCTGATCCCCTTTCAATCGAATGATCGTTCCAATATTTAATCTACCTACAAGTAGGAGACGAGTTAAAATCGCTATCTGGGAAGCTTTTCTTTACAAAACCGCCAATATTGAACACAAGTTGATCTTGATACTGGTTGACATTCAAGATATTGAGCCAAACGAATGCAATTTTCACCTTCACACCATTTATATTCCCGATATTATTTTGAGAAATCACACCAGTGATTGGGGAATTATATACGATCTAAAAACCCACCACATGCAAGTCACAGTTACTAGTTAGATTAACCGAAAACCAACCACTATGCGGGGTCCAAAGTGTATCCAAACACACCATTTGGAAGAAGACCAACCGGGAGGTTGTAGCTTTGTAGAACCTGATACGCAGATAGCCCGTTATTTCCCTCGGCGAATGGGAATAAAAGACCAAGAGAAAAGCAAAGAAAAAACAATTCTAATGTGTCCCTCTTTGGTTTGGTAAGTGCTATTTTTGGTATTAGTGATAGATATTTGTGTGTTAGACTCTTAAGACTAGATGGTATATATATAGATTCAAAAAGTATACTAGCATATAATCAACTATCATAATTATGTTTCTAGATATATATTTTTAATGTGACAATCACTTGGTTCACATATTTTGGAACATAAAGTTTTTTCATTAAGCCTACTTATTTATTGTACTACTTTATATGTTGGTTTCACTTAAAACACATATCAACTTTTTAGTCATTTTATAATATTTTGACACATATCAATTGTTTCGAATTTTACAGGGAGGTACTATTTATTAACCCTTCTTTAACATTCATGTTAATCAAATTCTTGACAAGGTTCGTTTCCAATCTTTAAAAATAAAAAAATAAAAAAAATAAAGTGTTCATTACTGACAAATAACACGTTATTAAAGATTGGAAACGATCCTTATCAAGATCGCAACAATTGTATCAAAGTATATAAATTATAAAAAAAAAATCCTTGACGTACAAATTAACATCTTTAGACCCGCGACATATGAATTACTTAATTCGCAACAAATATGCAAAAAAATATAAAAAAACATGAAGAATTTAGATTTTTCGCATAATTCATCCCAAAAAAAGGTTTAAAAATGTTATAAGTCAACGAATTAGACAACATAGTCAAAGTCCACTCAGATTTTCCCTTATACATTGGTAAATTTTAACTCTTCTATTTATATAATTTAAATTTGCTCTCAATTTGTCATTCAAGGTTTGTAAAAATAGAAACATAAAAGATTTGGAAACAAATTCGAGACGGTGAATGAGTTATGAGTTGAATACGATGAGCTCAAACTCGAAGTGACCATATGATTTAAGACTTGTTAATGGGTTAAGACGTTGAGTACTAATTAATGTAAGTTCAAATCATAATCATTTACTAAAAGACTCTGCCTGATCCAACAAATACCCGAAAGCCCATTAATATTAAATATCAACGAATCATAAAATTTGGGCTATAGTTTGGGCCAGTTTAACCTTAAAGCTCTTGACCTGGCCCACACAATTTACGAAACCATCGTTACGAAATTTCTTAAGGTATTCTCCATCAAATATGTCTCCAATGGCCCGATTCAAGCTTTGAATATTATAAAAATTCGGTGTGATCAGTGATCATTTTAAAGAACAATTTTTTACACTTAAATACCACATACCAAACCGTTTTATACTCGCCATATGGTCATTGGGGTAGACTTGCATGGCTAGAAGTGTATTTAGTTTTTTTTAAGGATTATTAGATTTTATCACCCCCAACTATTGGCTATTGGCCGCTGCCACCCCCAACTATCACTTTGACGTCCGTCACCACCAACTTAACACTTAGTGTGTTCTGTCACCACGTCGTTAACTAATCACTAACTTTTAATCCTGTTACTATACTTTTGGGGGTGTCATAGGGATCTTAAGAAGGTTTTAGGAATCTTAAGACACCCCCAAAAGTATAGTAACAGGATCAAAAGTTAGTGATCAGTAACGTAATGGTGACAGAACACACTAAGTGTTAAGTTGGGGGTGGCGGGCGTTAAAGTGATAGTTGGGTGTGACAACGGCCAATAGCCAATATTTAGGGGTGATAAAATCCGATAACCCTTTTTTTAATAGACAAAAGAGATACATTCCACCAAAACATGGCCAAGACTAGCATTAATTAGTTGCTAACACGGTTTTAGGTCTTCCAAGATTTTCGTAATTATTGAAAGTTAATGGTAATTTAGACATGAACACACCAAGAATTCAAACAAGAAAAAGTATAAAAATTGTCAAAATGTGAGTCAGATTGAGACTCATTCTAACTCGGATGAGTAGTTGTAACCCCTTGTAAAATCATGTCCAATGATACGTTGACACGTGTACTAAACCCTAATAAAGTCAAACGTAGACTATAAAGGACTAATTTTTGTGAAAAGTCGAAAACTTTGAATGCGAAAGGACTAAAGTGTTAACATGCTTAAACTAAACCTCTGAATAACAATACACGGTATTCATAATTATAATTAAGCCACTCGTTGGTCGAGAGAAGCCGTTTGCATAATTATTGAAAGTTTGCGCGTCCAAGGGTCAAAAGCGTCAACATGTAAATTCTTACCTCTGAGTGACCTTTTTACAAACCGAGAGCTTCATGATATTGAATATACTCTCAGGAATACCTAATATTGGCCATTTAAGGCTTTTATGCCAATAAGGTGCTGTTTGTTTTTTCAGACAAAAACTGTCTGCAGTCTGATTTCAGCTGATTTTATGTCTGCAACTGAAGATATGGTCTGAAGGTCTGCAAGCTGAAAATATAATACTGTTTGTTTTATAAACTGGATATCATATGTATAAGTTGAAAATTATTTAACTATCATACTTATCATAGCTGATAAAAGTCATTTAACATTCAAGTTACATAAAAAAACCATAATAGCACCAAGTATCAATAACCTAAAAAATAATAAAATAAACTCAAAGTACATTGTTTTGCATTAATTCTTGTGCTATTTGATCTCGAAGTTGACTCATAAATTCACGGTCCGCTGAACTTCCATGTCGTGGTACTTCTTCTTCTCTATTTTCACCACCATCTTGTATATGTTCATCTCCATCTTGAAGGTGTATAGTTGGGTCATCATATTCATCAAAAAGGTCATCGCTTAAACCCTCTTTCCGTATAAAATTATGAAGCGCAAAACATGCAACGGTAATATTTCGTTGCGTAACCAACGAGAAGGGAGCCATTTTCTTTAATATTGGAAAACGTGCTTTTATTACACCATACGCACGTTCAATAACATTTCTAAGCTTTGCATGTGCGTGGTTGAATTTTTCCTTGTCGTTTAATGCACGATTTCGACGGAAATCTCCAAGCCAATACCTCACATTTCTATATGGTGCCATAAAGCCTCGAGTGTGTGCATAAGCAGCATCACATAGATAATATTTATCTGAAAAAACAATTCAATCTTCAAACTATATAATATAAAAAAAAGTTGGAATCATAGATATATACCCGGAGGAGGAAATGGAAATGGTGCATTTGCATTTGGTAAAGATCCGGACAATATTCTAGAATCATGTGCCACTCCTTCCCATCCGGCCACGAGAAACGTAAACATCATGTTGAAGTCACATATGGCCAAAACATTTTGATAGCAATCGCCTTTTCCTCTTCCCCTATATAAATGTTGTTTCTCAACAGGGACAATAGCATGTATCAAAGTACCATCAAGTGCACCAATCGCTCCCTATGTAGAATTTAATAGTTACTAATATACGTGGAAGGAAATCACAAAAGTATTTGTATAACGTACCTTAAAAACTTTTCGTAATCTCTTATGACGCCCCGGAATATTTGGATTAGGATTAAAAGATGTTGGGACAATAACCTCTTTAGCAAACTCCATCATTCTTGACAATACTTCATGAAAATACTTATGAATTGTTTGTTTCGAGTGTTGAAATCTACGCTTAACAGCCGAAAAACGTTGATTGTGACCAAGCATCATCAAAAACATAGCCATTTTTTCTTCAAGGGATACATGTTTACTATCTTTTAGCCAACCTTTTAGTCTAAAATGTGTGCAAAGTCGAACAAAAGAATCACGTGACATACGTAGGAGTTCAATGCATTGCGTATCATTCCCTTGCAACAACTCTAAAGTAAAATGGTGTCCAGACATAACCGAAGTATTATCTCTTTTTCTTTTAAGATGTCTCGGCCAAAAGTATCTAAGATAAAAGAACATCACAATGAGGAGCAATAACCTTTGATTATAATCCATGAGAAACCTGTCAAAAACAAGCAAAAAAAACTCAAAAACTACCATTTTACTTAACACATAATGGTTCAAATTACATAATTGTTTGACAATGTCATTCCAAAACAACCAAAAACAAAACACATAATGGTTCAAATTACACCAAACACACATAATGTCATATGAAAACAACAAAAAAACAAATACCCATATCCCTCCCTACTTGAACATCCACAGTGTCGTCCCAGTCATCTTAATCCACTCTTTCAACACCTCAGGTTCTGATGGCAATGTCATCCATGCTTGTCTCATGTATGTTGACTGACCAAAGATGTTAAATGCTCCTAAAAACAAGGGATCTATAGGCTCTAACCCAACTGATTTCAACTTCTCATAACATTCATCAATGGATGGTCCTTCCATGTTTTTCACCATATGCTTAAGTGCATCACGCATATCACTAGCCAAATCATCTAGGGTAATGGAGTTTTTAGATGTTTTAGCCTTTTTCTTGGGCCTAACTTCTGAATCATCATTGGGTCGAACACTAGGTCCCTCATTATTGATAGGATCTTCATCACCCATTGGAAAACTTTGTTCATGAGAGTCTCCATCATCATCTTCTAAATGAACTTAGCACCTTCTATATGAAGTGTTTGGACTTGTGGGGATGATGAAACCCCAGATGTTTGGGTGGATGTCCATTGATTACCACCAGTTGCACTAAGGCCTTCAAACACAACTATGAAAAGGTCAGAATGAGGCAATGGTCGTGTTCTCAATGACATTGCCCTTGGGTGACCCTGCGCCAAATTAATAAGGACTATAATAAATACTTTTCTATTCTTATTATTCTTATTAATATTAATATTAATATATAACAAGATATTGAAATTTGAACTAAATCACACCTTCTTAAAGTCGTCCCATTCTTGAGGCGTTAAAGTGAACATATTTGTTTGTGGGTTGTAGAGATTTCCAGTCTTGTTTCTCAAATAGCACCATCCTACATATTTTGATTTCATGGTATCAAAAGCATTTCTAATTTGATTTTGATTCAAATCAAATCCAAACTCTTCCTTAAGTTTCGCTCCTACCCTACCCCAAGACTCTTACGCAAGCTTTGTCCATTTCTACCTACTCTCCCTATTTCTTCAAGACATGCTTCTAACATGCATTTGATAGCCTCATGTGTCCATTGTTGTCGACCATCATTAGTTTCCATCTAAAATTCAATCACAAACAACATACAATCGTAGCCATAAAAAACGCAACCATAATTTACAAAAAAACGCAGCCATAATTTACAAAAAACGCAGCCATAATTTACAAAGAACGCAGCCATAAATTACAAAAAAAACACAGCCATAAGTTCAAGTCTTTATTCCACTAAATTTTTTTGACAGTTCTCGGGGACGGCTCTGGTGTTGAACTGTTAAGTTATAAACTTATTATATTATGGTAATACTAAAGAAAACGTAGATGTGTGCTATAAACAACCATAATAAACTAATATCAAAGATTGTTTGTTAACCAAACAAAGAAAACATAACATATTGCAAACCCACATGAATTAAACAACCAAAATAAATAAAAAAGTAAATCAAATGATGATGTTAGTGTTGACTTGTTCCACAACAGTTCCACCAAATCAAAGACTAGATTACCAAACAAGTGAAAACAAGAACAGATAAGTCATAAACCTAAAAAGTAATTTCAATTTTTCAGCAACCGAATTGAAGCATAACCCATGAGAAAAATATCAAGACCCACATGAATATAACAGCAGAAAACGATTTAAACCGATTCAAACCGAAACCCCAACCCTAGAAAACGATTCAAACCGAAACCCTAACTCTAGAAAACCGCAAACAATCGGAACAAATTAAACGATTCGAAAGATGATAAGATGAACCTGTGGAAGTTCGATAGGTGATGGTGGGAGCCGGCGATCTGTGGCGGCGGGAGGAAGTGAAGGAGTCGTCTGGGTCTGGGGAGCGTATATGTGAAGATCTGTTGGTTTTTGAAGATATTAGATGTGTGCTTTTTTTTAAGCTAATAAAAGCCCCTTTCAGGTCTTCTTTTTTTAAAAAAACAAACAGTCTTTAACTCCTTATGTATGCCCGCCCGCAGACATAAGCCCTTTGAAGACACTTTAAGCAAAAACAAACACAACCTAAGTGACGTTAAGCGCAACTTTGCAAGTTAAAGGGGTTAAAAGCGTCAATATGTTTAATTTTACCTCTGAATGACCTTTTAACGAACCCGACGTATTATAAAGTGCAATCATACTTTTGAGAATGCTTAATATGGATTGCACAGAGCTTTGATGCTATTAACGATGATACGCGCAAGTTTTCGCGTTAGAGGGACCAAAAGCGTCAACGTCTATAACTACACCTTAGAAATGATCATTTAAGAAAACTGGAGCACTGTAATATTTGATCATACCTTCGGGAAGTGTCTAATACTGGCCATGTAAGACCTTTATGCCGTTTCGCGATAATGCGCGCAAGTTCGCAATTAAGGGGTTAAAAGTGTCAACGCGCGAAACTACACTTTAGGGTGAACTTTTAAAGGCACCAGAAACTCCGTTAAGCTCAGTCATACCCCGGATGTGCCTAATATGAGCTGTTTAAGGCTTAGATTCCATAGAACGATTATACGCATAAATTTGTACGCCAAAAGGACTAAAAGCGACAACTAGCGAAACTACGCCTTTGAGAGGCCTTTTGAACGAACCGGAACTTCATGACATTCAGTCGTCCTCCCAGGTATGCCGGAGTTGGGCCACTAACACTTTTGTAACTTATATTAGCATAGCATATTAAATATACCAAGTCTTGTGCCAAAAATGCAAACTTTAAAAGTATAAAAGCGCAAAAAAGATGACATGGGCTAAAACAGCACATCTGCCAAACTTGGGGGTGGCTGGGCTGGGTAAGTAGCAGGCCGTGAAGCCCATGGGACCTGCTGTCGTGGGCTGACTGCCCCTAAACAGCAGCAAAACAGCTTTTATTTTGATGGTTTTGTTAATTCTTGATGCCCACACTACACACAAACCATTTTTAGCAAACTATGGATTGTTATACTGATTTATTAGCTAGTTTTACACTTGTTTTAATCCTAGAACTCCCTAGGACACTTGTTGATCATCCAAGCATCCTCTAAACTCTATAAAAGGGGGTGTTGATTTCATTTCAAAATCATACTTCCTTCTCATTCTTGCTATCTCTCTCAATTTGGAGGATCCTGAATATTTTGGAGCCTTCTCTGAGTTATTTTCAGTCCTAAGGACCATATGTAAGTGTCCTTTCATGACTAGTTTATTTTATTTGGCTTAAAAAGCTGAAAAGTCGAGCGTTTACGATAAACGCTTTGACTTTTAGCTAGATCGTAAACGGTCAAGCCATTGTTCACAACGAACATGGCTACATTATCGTAATTAGGTAGGTGTTAAACCCTCAAAAGGGAACCTCCTAAGAATCACGTTTGCTTGGTCAATTGACGAGTCAACGTAATATTGTTTTAAAAAGTCAACGGGCCAGTTTTCGAAATAATTGCGATATAAGTTTAAAAATGTTCTAAAATATGTTTTATCACTTAAACAACTTGGTAATAATTATTAGAACATGTGTAAACATGTTCGGCTCGTCAATTCCAGTTCTAGGGTCGGTTCGCAACCGAAAGTCGCAAAGTTTGACTTCTGCGTTGACTTTCGATTAGGAACCGAACTAAATTAGTTTGCTACTGATTTTAGGTTCCGTTATGATCGTAATTTAATTTAGCATAACCCTATAAGGTTATATTACATGATCATACTAGAAATCTGAGTTATTTGCTTGTTTCCGTTATTATGCTTAATTTTGACTATTATGCCCTTATGTTATAAAAAACGAGATTTTTGAAAATGTGAGAGGACAAAAAGCTTTATTACTGATATATAAGTATGTCAACTAAATTTGACATCAATTTCTGGTCTCAAACTAAAGTTATGCAAGATATCGTAAAATGAAACTTTTTGTTAATTAAATTACATTTTTAGCATAAATCATGTTTAAACCCAAATTTTGGCACCAAACTCATTACCTACTGTTTTGATATTATTTTTAGGGATTTTTGGAATTTTTGGTCAGATTATAAACTAACCATAGCATTGAGTTCTCGTATAATTCGGTAAATGACGATAATACCCTTTTTGTTAATAAAATAAGATTAACATATGAATATCATGCCAAACTTTTTCCTACTGATGTTATGTGTTAAATAAAATATTTTAAATATTAAAGGCTGATCAAAATCTCAGATTTTCATAAACATCTCAAATATCGTCAATTATCGACTTTTACGCAAATTAGGCGCATAGTATGGTTTAAAACCATATTTAACACCTAAGAGTTGTTACCTACTGATTTCATAAATAAATTTTAGTACTTTAACAGTAAGTATAAGTCTTGAACTCAGACTTCCAATTTTGTCCTTAAAAGCATATGTGAAATGACCAAATGCCCCTACGGTGCATAGTTTGGCCGTAAATGGTAAACCACACATATGTATGATATCCTACTATTATAAATTTATAAAATAAATATTTTTACTGAATATTATAGACCAGAACCTCATTTTACTATTAAACCTCTTTTATAAATCTTAAAATGACCAAAATGCCCTTACCAGACTTAATTTGGTTTTAAAATCTTTTTGGGCATATTTGCTGATATCCTACTATCATAACATATTTTAAGCATAATAACTTATGGGATTTGTATATGACTCATCCGGTTACCCGTTTATGCTTATACGCGTTCGGTACGGTTTATGTAACTAGTTTGCATAAATTAGCTGAAACGGGTCAAACCTTATCATTTTTACTTCAAAATCCAGAATGTATTTAGTTTGCCCATATTATACAAGCCTTCATACTTGTTGGGTCTAAATTATATTTTATTCCGGTGATCGCTTAATCTAGCGTATCGTGCCGTTTTTTAATATATCCAACTAGCTGGTTTAAGTCTATGACTTAAATAAAACCCGTTAGCATTCTAATTGGTTATTTATACCATCATTCCAGACTAGAGCCTTCCGGTAATTGTACCTATGCTTACTTAATTGAATACGGCTGAGTTATTATAAATCTTGCAATTTAAGACAGGAGCTAGCTCTGGGAAATACTCTTAACCTATTTTCCCTTATACGGACTTGGGATACGGTAATATAATTACCGCATGGTCAGGTATGGGATTCGAAGACCAATAAGTAGGGAAATTCAAATAACCTGTTTTAATTCGTATTGCTTGACTGAAACATTGGGGGTTAATGTGACCGTGTCCTGGATATCTTTGACTCATTAATTGCAAATGGCCACGACCTAAGCACGTGGTGTAGGCATACACCCGACAGATGCAATATGGGTTATTAAATAATTTTATACCCAATATGGGTTTCCCAATAAGGGAATAAGTGGTGTGTCGGTTAATCATGAACCGGCATAGTACCGGGCCCCGCATGTATAGCAATTTATGTAAAACTGATAACATGAGATATAGTTTATCCCAAGTTTAAAAGATTTTCGTGCCTTGTGCACTTAAACCAATTTTCATAAACATTTTCAAATGTGTCGGTTGATTTTATTTACCAGTGAAAACTGACGTATTTTCAAAAGTCTAAGTGACAGGTACAAATACGTAAATAGGCTAGAAGCTGCTCGAAATTGTTAGACGAGGAATTTGCAACTCCTTCGCATAAGCCATTAGTCTGATAAACTCCTTTTGTTTTAATGATCCGCCTGTGGGTTATTACAAACTTGTCTGTACTAAATACTTTGATATATTTTAGACATTTGTGTTTATTATAATATTTTATATTCTAAGACTTCCGCTGTGCTATTCCGTGTATGTTTGACTACGACGATACCAATCTTACTTCACGATACTCCCCACCGGGCCCACATAGCTGAGCTGTAAATATCGGGGTGTGACAGTAGTAATCATAGGATTTAAAACATAAGAAAAAAAAACTTGGGAGTTTAAAAAAATCTCAAAATAACCCAACAAAACTTGCAATTATTATTATTATGTTTTTTATTTAATAAACGAGTTCATCCAAAAATTACATTACACCAATCTAGTTCGATCTGATCCCCTTTCAATCAAATGATCGTTCCAACATTTAATCTACCTACAAGTAGGAGTGGAGTTAAAATCGCTAACTGGGAAGCTTTTCTTTACAAAACCGCCAATATTGAACACAAGTTGATCTTGATTCCGGTTGACATTCAAGATATTGAGCCAAACGAATGCAATTTTCACCTTCACACAGTTTATATTCCCGAGATTATTTTGAGAAATCACACCAGTGATTGGGGAATTATATACGATCTCAAAATCCGCCACATGCAAGTCACAGTTACTAGTTAGATTAACCGAAAACCGACCACTATGCGGGTCCAAAGTGTATCCAAACACACCATTTGGAAGAAGACCAACCGGGAGGTTGTAGCTTTGTAGAACCTGATACGCAGATAGCCCGTTATTTCCCTCGGCGAATGGGAATAGAAGACCAAGAGAAAAGCAAAGAAAAAACAATTCTAATGTGTTCCTCTTTGGTTTGGTAAGTGCCATTTTTGGTATTAGTGATGGATATTTGTGTGTTAGACTCTTAAGACTAGATGGTATATATATAGGTTCAAAAAGTATACTAGCATATAATCAACTATCATAATTATGTTTCTAGATATATATTTTTAATGTGACAATCACTTGGTTCACATATTTTGGAACATAAAGTGGGTGTTTGGGTTTCCTTTTTAAAAGTCCTTTTAGAGTTAAAAGGACTTTTGAGAAGGACTTTTCCATCCAAACACTATCTAGAAGTCAGGAGAAGGAGAAAAGGAATCCCAAACACTATGAAAATAAGTTCTTTTAAAGTTTTTTTTGTCTTCAAAAAAGAGAAAAGAAGAAGTTATAATTTATAACTTTTAAATTTTGAAAAGTCCTTCTAAGAAGGAGTAGGAGAAAAGGAATCTCAAACACCCTGAAAGTTCTTTCATTAAGCCTACTTATTTATTGTACTACTTTATATGTTGGTTTCAGTCAAAACACATATCAACTTTTTAGTTATTTTATAATATTTTGACACATATCAACTTTTGCGAATTTTACTGGGATGTACTATTTATTAACCCTTCTTTAACATTCATGTTAATCAAATTCTTGACAAGGTTCGTTTTCAATCTTTAAAAATAAAAAAAATAAGGTGTTCATTACCGACAAATAACACCTTATTAAAGATTGGAAACGAACCTTATCAAGATCGCAACAATTGTATCAAAGTATATAAATTATAAAACAAATTCCTTGACGTACAAATTAACATCTTTAGACCCGTGACATACAAATTACTTAATTCGCAATAAATATGTAAAAAAAATTAAAATACATTAAGAATTTAGATTTTTCGCATAATTCATCCCAAATAAAAAGGTTTGAAAATATTATAAGTCAACGAATTAGACGACATTAAGAAATGACCATATGATTTAAGACTTGTGAATGGGTTAAGACGTTGAGTACTATTTAATGTGAGTTCAAATCATAATCACTTACTAAAAGACTATGCCTATCCAACAAATACCCGAAAGCCCATTAATCTTACTATCAAATATCAACGAATCATAAAATTTGGGCTATATTTTGGGCCAGTTTAACCTTAAAGCTCTTGACCCGGCCCACACAATTTACGAAACCATTGTCACCAAATTCCTTCAGGTATTCTCCATCAAATATGTCCCCGATAGCCCGATTCAAGCCTTGAATATTATAAAAATTCGGTGTGATTAGTGATCTTTTTAAAGAACATTTTTTTACACATAAATACCACATACCAAACCGTTTTTTACTCATCATATGGTCATTGGGGTAGACTTGCATGGTTAGAAGTGTATTATGTGAGTCAGATTGGGACTCATTCTAACTCGGATGAGTGGTACTAGTAGGATTTAAAACATAAGAAAAAAAACTTGGGAGTTTAAAAAAAAATCTCAAAATAACCCAACAAAACTTGCGATTATTATTATGTTTTTTATTTAATAAACTAGTTCATCCAAAAATTACATTACATCAATCTAGTTCGATCTGATCCCCTTTAAATCGAATGATCGTTCCAACATTTAATCTACCTACAAGTAGGAGAGGAGTTAAAATCGCTAACTGGGAAACTTTTCTTTACAAAACCCCCAATATTGAACACAAGTTGATCTTGATTCCGGTTGACATTCAAGATATTGAGCCAAACGAATGCAATTTTCACCTTCACACCGTTTATATTTCCGAGATTATTTTGAGAAATCACAAGAGTGAATGGGGAATTATATACGATCTCAAAACCCGCCACATGCAAGGCACAGTTACTAGTTAGATTAACCGAAAACCGACCACTATGCGGGTCCAAAGTGTATCCAAACACACCATTTGGAAGAAGACCAACCGGGAGGTTGTAGCTTTGTAGAACCTGATACGCAGATAGCCCGTTATTTCCCTCGGCGAATGGGAATAAAAGACCAAGAGAAAAGCAAAGAAAAAACAATTCTAATGTGTCCCTCTTTGGTTTGGTAAGTGTCATTTTTGGTATTAGTGATGGATATTTGTGTGTTAGACTCTTAAGACTAGATGGTATATATATAGGTTCAAAAAGTATACTAGCATATAATCAACTATCATAATTATGTTTCTAGATATATATTTTTAATGTGACAATCACTTGGTTCACATATTTTGGAACATAAAGTGGATGTTTGGGTTTCCTTTTTAAAAGTCCTTTTAGAGATAAAAGGACTTTTGAGAAGGACTTTTCCATCCAAACACTATCTAGAAGTCAGGAGAATGAGAAAAGGAATCTCAAACACTTACGAAATAAGTTCTTTTAAAGTTTTTTTTGTCTTCAAAAAGGAGAAACGAAGAAGTTATAATTTGTGACTTTTTTATTTTGAAAAGTCCTTCTAAGAAGGAGAAGGAGAAAAGGAATCCCAAACACCCTCAAAGTTCTTTCATTAAGCCTACTTATTTATTGTACTACTTTATATGTTGGTTTCAGTCAAAAGACATATCAACTTTTTAGTCATTAATATTTTGACACATATCAACTGTTGCGAATTTTACTGGGATGTACTATTTATTAACCCTTCTTTAGCATTCATGTTAATCAAATTCTTGAGAAGGATAGTTTCAAATCTTTAAAAATAAAAAATAAAAAAATAAGGTGTTCATTACCGACAAATAACACCTTATTAAAGATTGGAAACGAACCTTATCAAGATCGCAACAACTGTATCAAAGTATATAAATTATAAAACAAATTCCTTGACGTACAAATTAACATCTTTAGACCCGCTACATACGAATTACTTAATTCGCAACAAATATGTAAAAAAATATAAAATACATGAAGAATTTAGATTTTTTGCATGATTCATCCAAAAAAGGGTTTGAAATATTATAAGTCAACGAATTAGACAACATAGTCAAAGTCCACTCAGATTTTCCCTTATACATTGGTAAATTTTAATTCTTCTATTTATATAATTTATATTTGCTCTCAATTTGTCATTCAAGGTTTGTAAAAATAGAAACATAAAAGTGACCATATCATTTAAGACTTGTCAATGGTTTAAGACGATGAGTACTAATTAATGTAAGTTCAAATCATAATCACTTACTAAAAGACTCTGCCTGATCCAACAAATACCTGAAAGCCCATTGATCCTACTATCAAATATCAACGAGTCATAAAGTTTGGGTTATAGTTTGGGCCAGTTTAACCTTAAAGCTCTTGACCCGGCCCATGCAATTTACGAAACTATCGTCACCAAATTTCTTCAGGTATTCTCCATCAAATATGTCCCCGATGGCCTGATTCAAGCTTTGAATAATATAAAAATTCGGTGTGATCAGTGATCATTTTAAAGAACAATTTTTTACACTTAAATACCACATACCAAACCGTTTTTTACTCGCCATATGGTCATTGGGGTAGACTTGCATGGCTAGAAGTGTATTTAGTTTTTTTTTTTAATAGACAAAAGATATATATTCCACCAAAACATGGCCAAGACTAGCATTAATTAGTTGCTAACACAGTTTTAGGTCTTCCAAGATTTTCGTAATTATTGAAAGTTACTGGTAATTTAGACATGAACACACCAAGAATTGGAACAAGAAAAAGTATAAAAATTGTCAAAATGTAAGTCAGATTGAGACTCATTCTAAGGCTATGGGATGTGGGGGTCATGGATTGGAACATTATTTCCACATAGGACCATTAATGGTACACCATCCCCCTCCTTGATTAATGGTGGTTCCCATGGATTAAACCACGATTACCACGACCCTCCCATTTGATAATTTTAAGACAAAAATAAATTAAAAAAATAAAGGAGATAGTGGTTTGGGTCATGACCACACCCTTAGGGTAATGGTTTTGAATGGTGGATTAAAGATAGATGACATGGTGCCTATGTGGAGGGTCATGGTGATCATGAGGGTCATGACCACACCCTATAGCCTAACTCGGATGAGTAGTACTCATAGGATTTAAAACATAAGAATAAAAACTTGAGAGTTTAAAAAAATCTGAAAATAATCCAACAAAACTTGCGATTATTATTATTATTATTATTATCTTTTTGAATTAATAAACGAGATCATCCAAAAATTACATTACATCAATATAGTTCGATCTGAACCCCCTTCCAATCGAATGTTCGTTCCAACATTTAAATTACCTACAATTAGGAGACGAGTAAAAGTCGCTAATTGGGAAGCTTTTGTCTACAAAACCGCCAATATTGAACACAAGTTGATCTTGATTCCGGTTAACATTCAAGATATTAAGCCAAACGAATGCTATTTTCACCTTCACACCATCTATATTCCCGAGATTATTTCGAGAAATCACACCAGTGATGGGGGAATTGTATACGATCTCATAACCTGCCACATGCAAGTTACAGTTACTAGTTACATTAACTGAAAACCGACCACTATAACGGTCCAAAGTGTAGCCAAACACACCATTTGGAAGAAGACCAACCGGGAGGTTGTAGCTTTGTAGAACCTGATATGCAGATAGCCCGTTATTTCCCTCGGCGAATGGGAATAAAAGACCAAGAGAAAAGCAAAGAAAAAACATTTCTAGTGTCTCCCTCTTTGGTTTGGTAAGTGCCATTTTTGGTATTAGTGATGGATTTTTGTGTGTTAGACTCTTAATAATAGATGGTGTATATATAGGTTCAAAAAGTATACTAGCATATAATCAACTATCATAATTATGTTATGTATTTTAAATGTGAGAATCACTTGGTTCACATATTTTAGAACATAAAGTTCTTTCATTAAGCCTACTTATTTATTGTATTACTTTTCAGTCAAAACGCATATCAACTTTTTCGTCATTTTATAATATACTAGTCTAAGATCCCGCGAGTTTCGCGGGTGGCTTAACACAAACATTTAAATTCACTCCGCACAATTCTCACCAAAAACTAACTTTTTATCATTTTATTAGCCAAAAAATTTCGTGAATATATATACACACACGCACACAAATTATATACTAATGGTATTGTTATTCTTCTTTGTCGAATATAAAATGATAGTATACTTTCTGTTGTATTATATGTTTTTAATTAATTATAAAATTGAATAGATAGCTAATGAATGATCCGATTTTCAGTAACACCTGCATATTCCCACAAGTTCTATAAATTAAATTCGAAATAGTCAGAAGTATAAATGTAGCCAACTTGAAATGTTTTAGTACGGGTCAGGCTTATTTTCTAAACTTTGTCATTATATTAATTAATTAATGCTTTTATACAACATATAAAATTGTATACACATTCTTCATTTTCTTCTAAAAATAAATTTCAGATTATATACCTTGACGACTTTCATCCATAAAAACCAATGTCAACATTTTTGGGCAGAACTGGTCATTTGTATAAATCCATAATGCCTGCTCATACAAAAATCAATCCAATTACTTGCAAATTACAAAAAACAAAACATGCACTTCATATGATCATAATTGTTCTTACCAACAAATGAACCGACTTACCTTGTGATAGTATGTAATGGAGCCCACAAAATAAACGACAGTCAGCCTGCCACAAATAAATTAAAAAAATATACCTAGTAAAAACAATTTTAAAACATAACTTCTAATGATGTGAAGATAATGCGATGACACTTACCTGCTCGTGCCATCCGAGATAGCTTTTAAACTCCCACTCAAGCAACTCACATTGAACTCTAACAATTCCAAACAAAAAAAGGAAAAGATCAGTTCAAAGCGTAAAAACCGACTCGCTAATCTACTAAACAATTCTAAAACACTTTCATTAGCAACACTTGCAATTATAGGCCACAAAGATCAGCACATTGCTTTCCAATTGGTCCAGTTATTGCAGAACTGTACAAAAAGATTGTATACAAACGTTCCGAACTTAGTACGATACTAACCTATATATTTGACATAAACAACTAAAGAGGTTGTAAATATTTATATCCACTTGAACACATTATAAGAGTGTTCACAAACCGTTGAAACTGAACGGTTTGAGATTTAAACGGCTTAGTATTACACGAGCCCGGAACAAAGGTCTCAGGCCCAGGAGTCAAACTCAAACTTGCTGAAACTTGAACCGCAGCTGATGACGATTCACCAGCTACGGATGACGCATTAAACTTATCCATATCAAGGCACATAGAAAAAAAATCTTCTTCAGTATCATCAGAAAACGTAGAGCCTTCAAACCCACCCACCACACCAAGATCGCTATCGAAGTTAATATCATCAAGTAGGGTCAGAATTTCCGAATGAGTGCGTCGATGAACCAAATTCCTATGAAGGTTATTGAGCGTTTTGCTAACGTCATGATTAAATTCCGACTATTTTATAGCTATATTTAATCGATATTTATATTTAAAAAAAATAAAAGATAACTGAAACCCTGTTATTTATGGTTACATACCTTGTAGCGACCTTCGACCTATACGCTACGCTATTCGCTATTGCGACCATAATGACCACTATTGACAACCTTGTGAAAGAGAATCTTGATAAATAGAATTACATCCCATGGTTTTTGTTCGATAATTAAATCAGAGCAGCTATCCGAGCTAAAATCTAAAGAGAATCTTGAACCTAAATGATGCCACCTAAATGACAGCCCATATAGAGTATGGAGGCCAATTCCATATTTACAAAATCTCAATTCCATAAGGGCATCCCAAATATATCTTACCTTGTAATTTTGAGTTTTTATCTTATACGGCAACATATAAGATATGTCTCAAACTAAAAGTATTAGTGTGGCTAAGAGCTGTACCTAATTCGAATTTTCGAATTCAAACTTGTCACTGGAATTTCGGTTTCTTCGAGTTCAAAATAATACACAGAGACACCCTTAAAAAATTTTTGTAGTAAAAGACGGAGAATTACCTGCTCATATCGGCTTCCAAAAATCTTGAGGTTCATTAGAGACTTTCGGACCAGTGTATTCCTAATATCAGTTCAAAAAAATTACTCCACGCCTCCAAGAAAACAATAATTTAATTCTAATTCAAAATTAAGCAAATCATAAACTCAGACCTTCAAAGTTGATAAATATTCTTCAACTTTCCAAACCATAAACAACCGTTTAACTCATTCAACCTAAATATTAGGATAATGGGTCAAAATGGGTACTTTTGATACGGGTAAAAATGATAGATCCACAAACACTTTTTATTGCTTTCTTTTATAAACGATTAAAGTTTTCAACTGAATCACATAACTACAATAGTCTTAAACATTCTTTTAAAGAAAATAAATGTAGAAAGTTTTATGCATATACTTTTATTTTTTTGACCAACCAACAGACAAAACATTATTACCTATTTACCTTTGGACAGTTAGTCATTGGGGTTACCAGGGTGCTCCATTTAAATGAATCTTTTGGTGTGTAGTTATCCCAGTATTTGATACAATAATATAACATCTGGTAGCTTCCACTATATTGATATCCAGAGGGTCCCGCCACAGGTCATCTTCTCCGCAAAACCTTATAATTCATCGTTCGTCAATATTGCAGTCTATCTTCTTTGCAATCAAAGCTCATTTTTTTCTCTAAGCACAATGTAAGAAACAATAATCTGAGTAAAAATATCCCCATTCTGTTTTTTATCCCAGTTACTCTCGTTCATCTTTTTTGTTCAACTCAGCTAGACCCGTTCAACCTTTTTACCTATTTTCAATATGCCTAGTTAGACCCATTCATCCCTTTTAGCTTTACCCAAATTCACCCATAACACTTTATTAAAAGTCCAAATTGACCCTCGTATAACCGTTGGGTCAGAATTGCCACTCATATTACCAGTGATCAAGGAAAAACTTATTATTTCTACAATCTTAAAACAATAAAAAAAGAAAATTACCAGTGATCTATTGCTGTAACAACTCAGATGTAAGTTGTTTCAAGAAAACAACCTTTTTCCCCTTGAACCTCCTAGCCAATATAATTATTTTCCATAAAAAACCAAATCCATAAGAGAACTGCCAAAAGGTTTGATAATTAACTACTTTTCATAAAAACACCAAAACAAAACCAAAAGGTCAAACTTATTTTGCTTTAAAATAATTGAAATAACCAAGCTACCCAACCACTAAAATAATTGATACATAAATTTATAGACATAAAAAGTGAACTTACCGATAACAGTAGTTGCAACATTGCTTGCTTGAAATCATGAGTAGAAAGGTATACAATAATTCCACAAAGATAAGCCTGTATAAAAACATGATTAATTACCTGCCAAAGAGACTATTACACGAAGGGAAAAAATTAACAATATAAGAGTAGAGAAACAAAGCCCAAACGTATGAAATTTAAGAAAGAAAAACTAAAGCACCTTGCACTGGCTATGGAAAGCATTTTTTTATTAGCTGATATAGGCTATCTCAAAATAAAGATTTGCAACATTCGTGTAGCCTGAAGCAAAATAAGAAAATATTTGGAATGAAACACAAAAAAACACTAACTGAACAGTATTACCAATCTACTTTAATCACAAAACAAACTGCATACCCGTCGTATGAAAAAATAAATGACCTAATTCAACAAATTGGCGAAAGAATATTACCAAAAGGCGGCAAAGAAAGGAGATACGGTGGATATGACACCGAGGAAGTGGGGCCTGATTCTTCCGATGATTACAACGCTCAAATAAGCTTCAAACATTCAGCCCGTAAACATCATCATCGTAGGAACTGTAATGCAGCCACCATTGCGGCCATCGTTTATCCTCACTTACTGGATGAGACAAAGTTCGCCGACTATTTCGATGTTAGCTGTTGTGGCTCAGAGATTCTTAACACATCTCTTTCTCTCTCCTATAACATAAAATGATCTTGTCAACACAATACAAAATCAGTTTACCTGTAATAACGACAGTGAAATTTATTCTTAAACATGTTGGAGTTTAAACATATCAATTAATCATTTTAAAAACTAAAACCCTAAAACACTACAATCTGGAAAGCACAACATCATATATCAACATATTGAAACACTTAAAAAACCTATAAACTAAACCCTAAAACCTTGAAATCGGGTTGTTCTATAATAGAGATCAAGGGATTGAAATCATAAAAGTAAAAAAACTACCACCTAATAAAGGGATAATGCATAAAAGAGACCAACCATATACCTGTATAAATCAGGAAGCGAAGATCGACAACACCCAGAGAAAACGCAAAATCCGTTACCTGAAACGCATTGCCAATGAAGGGATGAAAACAGAACAAAGCTATCAAATCTACAACATACGTGTTAAAATACGTGTCATCTAACATAGACTGATGAGATGTAAGTTAGGGTTCTAAGGGATTGAGATAATCGTATAATAACAACATGAAAATAGGGTTCCAAACAGAACATGGAATTAAGATCGCATATTCAAAATAAATGATACAACGATTGTTACCTGGATGCCAAACAACAGAATAGGAGAACAAATCGAGACGAATTCGAGTAACGATCGTTGTTACGGAGGAACTGCTGGGAGGAAAAGAGCGGCGATTAATGAAGAACAAACTGGCAGAGGAAGAAACCGAAAAGAGCGCCGATTGATGAATTAGGGTTTGTGAATCGTATTGTGGAAGAAAGTGGCGTATGAGGAAGGAGGCGCATATATGAATTGAAAGAGAATTGAGAGAATTGAGATAAATGGCGCTCAAAAATCAATTCTCTGGCCAAAGAGCATTGCCACATCAAGGTCAAAAAGTCAACATTATTTTGTTTTAGTATAAGAGATTTTGACATATTTCTTCCAAATTTGATGTAAATGTTAAGTTCCTACATATTATTCCTTATTTAAAATATTAGTTATTTGATGTAAATGTTGGTTGATTTGAAGACAATTTTAATATATTTTACTTTACTTAAAAGGGTAAAATACTAAATTAAGTTCTTACATATTATTCCTTGTTTAAAATAGTAGTTAAAGATAACATGAAACAAATGTTTAATGTAAAATCAACCATGCACATACAATTCATTTGACTAGAGTGTGAAGACCAAAATAAAGAACAATAAAGCATATACTCGACAGCAGGAGAAGATAAAGCTGTGAAAAGAGGAAGATAGAAATGATATATTTATTTCATTTTAGTTATTATTTTAGTATAACAATCAAATTAATCACATTTTTAGGCTGAAATGACGAAAATATTTATCATACAATAGCATTATAAAATATGACTAACCCTTTACAAACAAGCTTCATTTCATTGACTAATTGACTAATTGGCTAAATATGAATTCATAACTCACAAAGCTATTATTTTTTTAATTATGTTAGGATTGGAAAGATGAACATTTTCAATCACTAAAATGAAAAACAAAATCACAATAATAATTCGTTTTAATTATGTCGAGGTAGAAATCCAGAAATATTTATCATATGATGGGTAGATGATAAAATTTGATAGCTCTTTCTTAACCACTAGGGATTGGATTTTTTTTCTCGAAGATTTGTATCTGTACCGGTTTTGCCTATTCGGTACATGTATTGGTACCAACTTTTAGGGATTTCAGTATTTGGTACTTTCGGTATCGGTAGTGGTACTTTTTCGGTAAACATGGTATTGATACCCAACTTTAGGACTGCAATCGATCCAAGCCAGGTTAGGCTCAAGCTCAAGCTTGAACTTAAACGGGCCAACTCAACTCGGCTCGTTTATCTATTCTAGCTGTAAAGTCGAGCTCTAGCTTGGCTCATTAAATCTTCGAGTCAACTCGTTAATTTAATTTTTTTTAAATGTTGATAACATAAAAAATTAATTTTTTTTATTCTAGTTGAATGGTGATGGTTTTAAGAAATGGGGGCGGCAAAGTGTCAAGCACCACATATATCACTACTGACTACTTATCATTCACATGTAACTATGTTGAATGGTGTTGGTTTTAAGGAATTGGGGGGGGGGGGGGGGGGGGGGGGGGGGGGAAGTGTCAAATACCACATACGTGACATAGACCACACAAATGCCACGAATAAGAAAACTAGCATAAGTACTATACAATATATTAAAAGAGAATTAAGAATCTAACAAAAAACAAGTACCGCGCTGTAAATTGTCACCGACGCCGCATCACGCGGCTTTCCCGCTAGTTTTCCTAACAAACGTTTAACCAAAAGGGTCAAATATTAAAAAATGGTGAAAAGTCCAAAATCCGACAAGGTTTTTACTACATGTCGGTTCGGTTCAGTTATGGTGGGTATGGAAACACTGATAATCATAATAGACCCGCTACTTTCGGTTTTCAAAAAAAACAATTAACCGACTCACCAGTTTTTTATTTGGTTCGGTTTCTTCGGTTCGGTTTTGTCGGTTAATTCGGTTTTTTGAACACCTCTAGCCGAAGGTCATACGCGGTGAATATCCTATAGGTAGGGTCGGGTATCCAATACCCTGGTTGAGATATTTTTTTTCTGGTTTGGATTTTTTTTGTGCACCTCTACTCTATTTATGCCTAACAGTTGCTTATAGAGGTGCACAAAAAAACTGAAACCGGAATCGGAAAAAAAAAAACTGACCTGGGTATTAAAAAAGCCGTTTTTCGTACTCGGAACTGCACCTGACTATACCCACCAAGTATGCATCTAAATATTAATAAAAGACTCCAATTAATGTCACATGGCATTTTCTCCTTCAACTTATTAAATATTAATTAACAATATTTTAATATATCTAATACTAGGTTATCACCCGGGACTGCTTCCCGGGTTGGAGAAAATTATTAGATAAACATTAAGTGTATAAATCTTCCTATACTAATAAATGAAAATCTTTTTGTATACGTGTCATTCTCTGGTGCCTCCTCCTTTTTAATAATAGTATTACATATTAACTTTATACACAAAATATAATATAATATTAATTAATATAGTTAGAGATAAACGTCTAAATTCAAATTTAATTAATAATTATCTATAACAAATATAAATGTATCAACTAATATAATAAGTATAATATTATTTAATATAGTTAGAGATCAAACGTATAATTTCAAATTTAATTAATAATAAATTACTTTTTAAGTCCCTATGTTTTAGTGATTTTAACCACTTGAATCCAAAATAAAAAAGTTTAACACCTTTAGTCTCTAACCGCTCATTCACACCCTCTGTAAAAAAAATTCAAAAAACCTTTTGTAAGGTTGAGTTCTCTAAGTTCTCACAACTCGTAGAAGTTTTCATTTTACCCTAACCATATATATTTGTTAAGATAAAATATATTATTTGGATATAAACAATAATTACTAATAAAGTATCAAATCACATGTACAAGTAACGAAAATATAACTATTCTTTTGTTTTACTAATTTATCTAAATAAGTCGTTTCATTAATAAGGATTATATACAAGTTTATAATTTACATTTTTCATCATACAACCCGTGTAATACACGGGGGTTGTAAGCTAGTATGGTATATATTTCTATGTAAAAAACTGTAACCGGAATCAAACCCGATTTATACCCGTTTGTACCCGGGTTTTTTAATACCAGTACCCGGGTTTTTTTTTTATAACCGGAACTGGTTTTCCAAATACATGTTCATGTTAATTGTTACATGTTTTTATTTTTACAGTTTAATAATGAGATATTGTGATTTTTAGTTGTCATATTAATTTGTTTAGGCCGATCTTAGCTTTTTTTAGTAGACTTCGTTTCAGGGCCGGCCCTGAGAATTCGTGTACCCTGTTCGAGCTCGAAAAAATGTGCCCTTAGCCCTTAACGAAATTGGGAATTGGGCTCACTAAAGGTCTAAACCTAATGCCAAAAGGGTTAATAACTAATCTTAAACCATAAGAATAATTTTGTAAGGGGGCCTATGTTGGTGTTTGTATGGGTGTACCCTACTAAAAAATATTTTACATATACATATCGAGTTTTTTTCATAAAAAAATGTGCCCCTCGAAACATCGGGCCCTGGCCGGTGGTCCTCCCCGCCCACCCCCAGGGCCGGCCATGCTTCGTTTAATGTTCCATTCTTAAAAACATACTTTGTTTGCAACAAAAATAAAAGTTAAGCCATCTTAGAATCAGGCTTTGTTTGAAACACAAAATATCTACCTTAAACTTCTCGTGAAGGTAAATGATCAGTTATCACACACGTTATAGTTCACTGTGTTTGATTTCAGTTTTGTGTTTAGGTTTGGAGGTGTTTTGTGATGTATGTAGTTTTCGTATAGAAATTTTTTGGTATATACGTTTTCGACCCCCCCCCTCCCCCCGCGTCGGAAATCTCAAGCTTCGCCACTGTTAATTACGATAAGTTCTATTGGAAAACACATTTTTACTACTGGAAAGGCCAATTATCATTTAGTAATATGTATATAAGTAGTTGGAAATTCACTTTTATGTTTATATTTGTATAAATACAACTCCATATGTATTTGTTAAAAAATAAACGAACTTTCCCGAACATAAATGAACAAACAACGCGTGTGTTCGTGTTCGTTCATTTATTAAATAAATGAACATAGACGAACTTCCCGCCGAACAAGTTCACGAACAGTTCATGAACGTTCGGTTCGTTTACCGGCCTAGTTATTGTTATTGAAATTATGTTATTGTGACTGAAATCGTACTGAAACATGATTTAAGTTGTTGATTGGATTGGGAAGTGTTGTTATTGTTATTGTTATTGAAATCGTGTTATCGGTTTGATTTCTTGTATATTCGGTTTGAACTCTTTCTCTGTTGAAACTGAAATGGATTATGAAAATTTAAAACTGAATAGAAACCCGAATTTTAGTTTGGTTTGGTTTTGACTGAATAAAGTTTTTTAGATTTTTGCAAATTTTTCTTACCATTATTTGTTATTTGGTTTCGACCGAAACCGAATATTTAATACGGAGTGGTTTTAAAAGGTTTCGTTTTGATTTTTGGTTTAATCGGTTTGAAGCCAAATAATGAACACTCCGAAATGCTAGTAGTTTGTTATATTAACCATGCGTTGAACATGATGAGCTGTTTGGATCAGTGGCGGAGCCACACTTTGAACAACGGTGTCGCCCGACACCATTGAATTTTGTGTAGCAAATACAACGTATAATAGAAAAATTCAAGCGACACCATTGTTTTTTTACGAGCGACACCATTGTCTTTTTACAAACAACACCATTGTTTTGTTTTCTTCTAAAAGAGTTAGATAATAAACAAATTTATAGTTAAAAAATTAAGCCCAGTTATTTGAATTTAATTAGTATACTTTAAATCATTAGATGTCCATGCTTAATTTTTTTTTCTAATCTAGTAAGCATTATAGGGTCATGTCTAATTGGTTTTGTTTCAGTTGTTTAACCTAACCGGAACCAAATATTTGATGATCATCTGAATGATGCTTGCACTTATCTATATCTCTAATAAAGCAAACCATTGGGGGACACATGTCACCCAATGGTGCAAGCCACCTAAGATTCCACACAAGCAATGACATGGCAAAACTCAAATGAGATGACATGTGGCATTGCTCATAAGCCTGGATTGGAGAAGGCTTCCTTTGTACGCTCTCTCTCATTCTCTCTCATCTCTCATCATTCATCACATACGTTTTCTATACTCTCTCCCTCTCTCTCATTATCTCAAATTGTTCAAATCATTACTCCGAAACCCTAATCGGCGATTCTGGTTCCTGCGCTCTCAATCGATCCTGTGAACCGAGGTTTATTCAATCTTCAAATATTCAACAGTGATCATCATCGACGGTAATGATTCCGATAACTTCTTCATCATCTTATTGATCGATTCTGTTTGAATGCTTTGTTGTACTTTGATTTGTGATGTATTGTCTGTTATGTGATGATGTATGAATTTATTGTACATGATTTGAAGATCGATTAGCTTATTCCTTTTTTCTTAGGGTTTTAAAACCCGATATCATGTTGTTTGTTTATGTGATTTGAATATCGATTTCTTATAGGGATTTGCTGGTCTGTTAGGGTTTATAATCCCCGATTTTTAAGTTGGTGTATATATGTTTTGTGTATTAGGGTTTTTCATTTGAATATGTTGATTTTTCAAATCTGTTCCTCAGATTACCAAGCTTTTATATTATGTTAATTAGTAACGGTTTTCTATGTTTGCAGTTTTATTCGATGAAGTTTGATGTATTTTTTTAGTTTTTATGTTCTTGAAAATTTTTGATCTACTGTTATTTAAGTGATTAAGTTATTGTACGTTTTAAGTTTTTTGTGTATTAGGGTTCTAATTACTGTTTTCGTCTACTGTTATTTGTTGTTTGCCATCTGCTGAATTCATCTATTTGATATTGAATTTATCAAAACCTTGCTGATAAATTGTACGTTTTAAGTTTTTTGTGTATTAGGGTTCTAATTACTGTTTTCATCTACTGTTATTTGTTGTTTGCCATCTGCTGAATTCATCTATTTGATGTTGAATTTATCAAAACCTTGCTGATAAATTGTACGTTTTAAGTTTTTTGTGTATTAGGGTTCTAATTACTATTTTCATCTACTGTTATATGTTGTTTGCCATCTGCTGAATTCATCTATTTGATGTTGAATTTCTCAACACCTTGCTGATAAATATAGTCGTACGATCCATAGTTAGAAAATTGCTTAGTAATTGAAAATATGTAAGATGATCCCAGCACTTCATACCTGATCAATGTATATTGATGAATAAGTACGTTTTGGGTTTTCATATCGGATTGTTAAATCTGTGATTTGATTATTATAGTGCACATTCTATTTCAAGCCTCTTATTTGAACTCTATATTTTTTACATGTACCTGTCATGATATACAATTTGGGGTTGTGAAAGACAACAACTTTGGAAGCGATATGGTGTACGGATTCGCAGCGCGTGTGTGGAAGTGCGACAGAAAATCGTTGGTGAGTGTTGAAATTATAATCATTTAAAGAAAAAAAATTAAGATGTTTTAATATAACACTTTGTGATAACTGTTATTATAATTGCATTTAACGATACTTATATTTTCCGTTGCAGAAACTTCCTGCTGACTATGGTGACTGGATTATGAAGTTTGGTTATCCAGAGAAAAATGCAATCATCAGGACCCTTGATGGGAGTACCTTTCAAGTCAAAGTGTTCAAACTTGCAGGCGACTTTTTTTTTACAATGGCTGGTTTGATGTTGTCACATCTTTGAAATTACCGGACGATTCGTGGGTTGTTTGTCAGTATGACGAAGCTTTATCTTTGTTCCGCCTATTCCACTTTTATCAAGACATTTCTCTAGCACCATCTAACTACTTCTACTACAAACCTAAAAATGATTTTCAAGACCGAGACGACTGCATGGTAATTGAACTTATACGTTTTTAAATTATTTTATCTTTGCGTTCGTTCATTTTTTTCTATTTCGGCTATACCATTGATCCTGATACTGTTTTATTCTTTGTGTAGTATGTGAACAGGTTGTTTGTTCATCACTTTATGCTGAATATCTGTCCTTCAAATCCGGTTTTGATTCGTTCTGCTGGAAATCGTAAATGAGTTGTTCGGATGGAAATTTTAGACCATAACATTTACATTACCACAGGTTGGAGTCGGATCAAGGAGGATATGTCGATAACTGATGATCATTTGTTGGTATTTTAAATGATTGATCGTAATACGTTTGATTTGAGTGTTTTTTGTTGTAAGCCTGCCCTTCTAACTTACCCGCCTGAACTTTCTGTTATCAAAAAACAACCAAGTGATGGTGTTATTGAAGTGTCTGATGATGAGGTGCCTGATGCGGTTGTTGCACCTGTATTTGAAGAGAGTGTTGATGACGAAGTACCGGTTACTTTGTTGTTGACAATCATTACGTAAGTTTGTATTATTTACTTCTTCATACCATTAATGTATGTTAAGTGAATCCAGTTTAAATCATTAGTTGTAGGAAAAGCAGTTTTAATGGTATGTATTATTAACATTTATATTATCATTTGTAGCGTTTGGAGAAGAAGTGGGCTCAAACTCATGGTTTAGATCGAAAGATGGATTTGATCATCAAGGACAGCGCTGGTCGAACTTGGGATGTAGCTATTGGTAAGGAGTTCTCACAAGGCTGTCCGCGATTCAATGTGACCGGTATGAGGGAGTTTGTTAGAGACAAACGGTTGGTATACGGTTCTTCGTTTCATATGGTATTTGTTAAAAGTAAAGGTATGTTGCTTTATAACTGACTTGGTGAAGGTACATGGTATGTTTTGGTAGTATTTTCAAGGTGTGGCGTTAGTATACATTTAATGGTAGTTTTTTGTTGTGGTTGTTACGTTAAACATATGTGATGGTAGATGTTGCTGGCACTTTTTTTGGGCCGTTTATATGTGTGGCCGAATAACTTAGTCTTTGAACATATTTGATTATAGATTGGTAGACGTTAATGTTATTGGTATTGCTACATGTTTGTGGTTAATATTATATCTTTTTGTGAAATAATTAGTGCTTCATAATTGTATGTATCTTAATTTAGGAATCAAGTTAAGTATTCATCATATTAAACATCATTTAAGTACATTGTTTGATTAGTGCCAAATCTATTATTTTAACATTAAATATTATTATAATAAACCGTCAGTTTTTTAAAGATTTACGTAAAACAAAAATTTAATATGATTTTGTTTCCTTTTTTAAATTGTATAACTGACTATAATTAATTTTTTAATAAAACCGTTCCATTTTAATCAATTTAGAGTTTTCCTAATCTTCATTGAATATCTACACTTGGAAATTTTATTTTTAATATGGTACTATCTTCATTGAATAAACTAAAGTTTGTTCACTGAAATAATTGAAATCTTTTTTAACATACATTTTAATTAATTATTTATATCAAATTGGTTTTTTTTTATTATAATGAACATTATTAACGTTTTTTTATTTAAATTTGGAAATTAAAAACAAATTTTCAATCTTATATATATAATTTTTTTTTAAATCCTTGCTGACATATAATATTTTGTATTTAAACAATTAAGTTTAGTAAAAAAAAAATCCTAAATTAACTACATATATATTACCAAAAAAACTAAACAACCGTATGCTAAATTATATGGCATGATTTTTATTTTCTTTGGTTGGTCAAAAACCTGAATTTTTTTTGTTTTACAGTTTGAGTTTACCTTTTTAATATGTGTAACATGTGGTAATTTTTTAGGGTGGTATTTCATTTTGTGTTGTTTTTTATGCATTCCTTTTAAATATACGAAAAAGTTGGTGCATAATCTTTTTGACATTTGTATTTTTTTAGAAATGTCAATCCATTTCTAAAAATAGTAATTTGTTAACTTAGGTAACATATTTTTATATTACTCAACTGATATTTCAACTTGAAAAAAATAATTAAACGAAAATTGTAAATATATTCACTTAATTCATTCAATTTATTCACTTATAAATCATTTTTTTACTTCAATCATCTATAGTTGGTTTTGAATCTTTTGAATGCTTGATATCTTGAATTACGCCTGAATGTGGCTATTTAGTGCCTTTTTGCCTTGATATGTTTTATATAATTTTATTACATTTTTGTAATAATTTACTTAATTTTAGAAATTACAGATCTAATTCGTGTATTTTGATTACATGTAGTGTTTTCAGAATCTATACTATCTATTAAGGGAGATTACAGGATGACCTCTATTTGCCTACGTGTCATGTTTTTTAGCTATTAATGAAGAGAGAAGGACACAAAGGATGTGTCAAAGACAGTTTAGATGATACATGTTCAAGGTAATAAGGAGAAACCCTCTGTTGAAGAAGCAACCAGTGAGAGTGTTTTGCTTGAAACATGGAGGGGTCGGTGATGTTGTCGAGGAGTGTCAGGAAATGCTAAGTGATAGCATTTCCTTACACTCCTCGACAATGTCACCGACCCCTTTTAAAAATTCCATCAAAACTCTATCACTGGTTGCTTCTACAACAGAGGGTTTCTTTTTGTTACCTGAACCTGTATCATCTCAACTGTGTTGACTGACCCTGTATGTGCTGTTACATCAATATTCAATTAGGATTTACTCATCTGAGGCTAAGTTTTGAAAATTGATCTATTCATTTTTTATCAGGACAGATGTTTTTGTAATCGATGTTTGGTTGATGATAATTAGATCGATGTCACCTAAGGGATATTTAGTCAATGATGTTGATGAGATGCTTCTCACCTGAGACTAAAACTATGATTAAGCAGACGTCTGTCCGAATAAGTGAGGTTTGACATTGAGAAATCATTTGAAATACTTGAGCAAATCATTTAGTGTTGACTGTGAAGGTGAATAAAAATGAATTGAAAGTGCTTTGGACTTGTCCTTTGAACATAAGGCTATGATGATTTTGTAGATTTGAGTAAAAATTGAATGAAGATAGCATTATGGTATGGCAAGGTTGTAGGATGCCAGTTGTTCATGCAACCTCTCTTGCAAGTTGCAGCCATGGTGTTGTCATCTTTTTTCATAATCAGAGCCTGACAATATAAATGTTTTGCAACTTCAACATGAATATAGAAGAAAGAGAGAGTTGGATCTTTGTGATATTGAATAGAGAAGAAAGAGAGAGTTGGATGGATATATGAATACTTATGGATGGAGATATGATTTTTGTTTCAAACAAAATAAAGTTTTTGATTTTTATTGATTTCTGTAGATCCGACCATATTTATCGCAGTTACTAATTTTTGTTGATTTTTTTTCATGTGAATCCCTAACTCCGTCATAACGAGCGGAATCCCACCATTCGTCAAGCAACAGAGGTTAGTTAAATCTTATACTTTTATTTATTTTTTAATGTTTATCATATATAATTTTATTTATGCTTTTTGTTCACTTTTTTACTTAATAATATATTTTGAATGTTTTTTGTGTTATGTTTTTTTTAATTAATAATATATTTAATTGATTTTAATTGATATTGTTTGTTTTTTATATATGTAGTCTGCTTTATGCCTTATTCTTATTCTTATTAAATTAACAGTGTTTTGAAAAATAGTATAATTTGATTTTTCAGTTATCATTTTTTCAATTTTGCTTTAATGATATGTTTAATTTTTTTTTAAAATACTAATTTTTTATATAAACAGATTAATGTTTTTAACCTTAATTTATGAATTTTAAATTCTAAGTACATTTCTGTAATTAGGCATTGTTTCTATAATTATGTTGCCGTTATATTTTTTAAAAAATTTGCTTATTTCCTTTGCAGTTATGGTTAAGTTATTGTTCTTTGTTGATTAGAGGTTTTTGTTGATTTTTGTTTCAAACAAAATCAAGTTTTTTATTTTTATTGATTTTTGTAGTTCCGACCATATTTATTGCAGTTTACTTAATTTATGAAATTTAATTTATTTTTAAAAACGTTTTTTTTTTTCTATAAACAGAGTAATGTTTTTATGCTTAATTTATCAATTTGATATTATAAGTATGTTTCTGTAATTAGACATTTTTTCTATAATTAGGTTGCCGTTATATTTTTAAAAAAATTTAGTTACTTCCTTTGTAGTTGTGGTTCCAAACAACTTTTCAACTTCACTCCAATCTTCTTCCAAGAATACCTTCGGTTTCCATATAACAATAAACTTCTTCAGTGGATCTACATATATAGATGTTTTTACATTCTTCACCGTGTTCATCTACATCTACTTTTTCTTGAATCGATTTCTGAATTTCACATATCCCTCTACAAATCTGTAAGTTGTTTTTCTTAAATTCCTTCTTTAATCATTATTCATGTGTTTCTCCTTTTATTTAATGTGTTTAAAATTTTTTTTATTTAACCCTAAATCCAATTGGTATTTAAAAATATGTTCATTTTTTGCGTTTTAAGAGTATGGTTTTCTTAACGAATACATTGTTTCTGCAAAACCCAAAACCGATTTTCATTCAGAATACTTTTTATTTATAATGTATATTTATTCTATAAAGTTTACCAAGATACCCATGATCCGATTGCTATGAATATCTTTCTTAAGTTCTATTTGAAGTTATGTAAAATAACTTTTATTGGATTGGAATTGTTAATAAGTTTGTGAATGTCATTCAAAAGCATAAATCCCATTGGCATTTTAAAATATGTTGATTAAGGGGTTTTAAGATTATGGTTTTCTTATACAATATTATGTTTATGCGAAACCCTAAAATCATATTTTGATGCAGATTATGATGTATATAGGAAACCCTGATTCGTATTGTTATTGAATATTTTTTGTTTATGAATTTTTTTTATATGATTCCGTTTATATGATTTTTTTAGTCTGATTTATTGATTAAGTTTATGTTATACAAAGCCTGATTCTGATTGTCATGGAAATTATTATGATTTTGTTTTTATATCACATGTTTATGTAATATATCAACTTTTGAGGTCACTGTATCTATTTTTGATTATAGGATAATAGTATTATATATTTTAAGGGGTTTTTAATTTTCTTAATTGTCAGTGTAAATTACTTGGCTACGCGTTTTTTTATTATGATGTATCATAATGGTTATATCATCGGTTGCCTCCATTGATTATAGATTTTGGAACAACAGATACTTTTGATGAGGTTTGTTATATATGGATTGTTATTATAACATGTCGTTCACATTGTTTTTTATGTTGTTATTTATAAATTTTTTTAATAATTCATCTGATGTGGTTTGTTTATGTAACCTGTTTTTGTAGGTATTTCATATGGCAGAAAGTTCATCAAGGTATTTTTTGTTCATTTTGTTAGTATATTTTACATTTCATATGTAGTATCTGTGTTTTTTTTTTCATGTTTTTTGTTTTTTTTCTCACACTAACATTAACATGTTACACTTTATTAATATCGAAAATTTTAAATCAGTTTCAGAGGACCCTGGTTCTGTAGGCTAATGAATGTAGCAGATTAAGTTATTCTGGTAAATGATAAATTATTACATAAATTATTTTTGTTCTTTTATTTTCTTAGTATTAAATACAGTTTATTATTATTGCATACTTTATATATTTTCACTGTAATTATAATTAATTTTGCAATTGTTTGTTTTATTAGTCCATTCCAGATGACGCTGCGGTCAAACTATGGGGTGTATATAAAGGCCCTACAAATGTTATTATACACATTGAAGATGGCCGACAATTTAATGTTTCTTTAAGCGCTGATAAAGGAAAGTTATTATTTTTTCATGGTTGGTCCAATGTTGTATAATATTTGCAACTAACCAAAGGCTGTTTGGTAGTATTTAATCCTGTAGATTCTACTACGTTTAAATTAACATATTTCGTTGATGGGGTTAGTCGTGGTTCTTTCTGGACGTATCTGCTCCCTCCATCATCTCATTTTTATGTAAGATAAATTCTATTTTTTATTTTTCTTAATGTGTTGATGTATTAGTTTATTTATATTAAAACTAATTTGTCTTTTTTTCTTTTTTTATCATTCCCACATGTCATTCCTGAATGTATCCTGTCAAAAAATTATGATTATTCATCAAATGATGTAATCTGTACTGTACTTATAGATAACAAAATGTTTAACGTTGCCATTGTAACGTCTGACGGTAAAGTCGGTTTTACCGTTGGTATTGACGTAATTGTCAGTCAGTTGCAGTTGAAGGCTGGTTGTTTTTTGTTATTTACAAAAGCTTTTGGTAATTTTTTCCATTTAAATTTTTTTGGAAAAAACGGTGTTGAAATCAATTTTCCTGATGAAGATGTCGATGAGGTAAGTTACATTTTGGTACTTAAATATATATTTTATATATGTTAATGGAATACATTTTATATATTTAATTTGCAGGCTGACGTTGCACCTATCGATGCTGAAAATGAAGTTGATGAATAAATACCTGGTGGTGTTCGTCGTTTTGTTCGTATGGCTTGTGAACGTTATTTTGTAAGTTTTAATATCATTTTACAAACCGCTAAAAAACAAGTGTTACAATTTTTTGTTACTTAATAAACATTCTTCTTTTAGTTTCATATTTATTATTAATTGTATTTTTACAACAATACAGAGGATTCCTGATCCTGTATCACGGATGGCTAGACTTGACAAGAAAACATTGGCTCGGCCCAATGACATAAAATACATGGGCTCGGCCCAATAACATTAAAACATGGTTTAGGCCCAATAACATAGATGACATGGGCTCGGCCCAATGACATGGGCTCGGCCCAATGACATGGGCTCGGCCCAATGACATGGGCTCGGCCCAATGACATGAACAAAGGCTCAATGACATGCGTGCGTAGCACGAGGACATGTGAAGGGCGAAGCCCGTTCACACATAATTCAATACACATAGAATACATGTATACACTTATGAATTCAATATATATAACAATCGAGCAAGTAAACTACCAACGCTCTAAAAATACAAAGTTGTTCCAAAAGATGACAAGCGATAACATAATAAAGAATTCAAGATGAACAACTTGTACGAGGTCCGATAAGACCTAGTGTTTAATCAAGTTAGTGCACATGTAGGTTATTCACGCGTATGGATGCTCACCTACGGTATTACATAATACGGAACGCAAATTTGTGAGTCCATGTCCCTCCTTTCAATGATTTCAATGTTTTCTTTTTAAACAGTCGAGGGGAAATACATGTCAAAACTATGGGTATGTTAGCTATGGGTTTAGATGATAACATGACCAATGTACATAAGTAGGATGATGACATAGTAACCATTAATCACTTAGTGACCAAGATGCAAAAGGTGTAGATCTATTGAGCTTGAGACACGCTCCACTCCTAGTTGTTAACCATGGAGTGCTTTTGTGATCCCAAAAATGTCAAAGTTGTCTCGGGTTGGTTGCGTACTTATGGTACATAATGTCAGGGGCTCGCTACCCACTGATAGATCCTTAAACTCCATATATGCTATTAACATACCGAGATTTCATTACAAGAATGCAAAGATTTCATATGATAACAATAACTGCATGAACTCGCTCAACTTTTTGTTGACTTTTTAAAAACTACATGTATTTCAGGAAACAAGTCTTGAGCCGGTGATACACTACAGGAAACGGAAAGGTCAATAACAACGATAGTCGGTTTTTGGAGGGTTTGTCTTTTATATCCCAACTTCGTATGGGTATATTGGGGACAAAACCTCACTATGTTTTATGTCAAAAACTATCTTTTGTGTTGTGTAATAAAACTTTAACTATGTCATGTTTAACGTCGTGAACGTTGGTGAACTTGAAACTATGTTGGAAAACTTGTAATCTTTTGTTAAAATCATTATATCTATGGCATCGTTGTGGTTTATGTGTTTACTCATTTGGATGCAATGATTACCTTTCTTACGTCACACGCAACACGCAACACGCTTCCGCAACTAGCAGGGTGTGACATTTCAGAGTTTGTTAAGCTCTGATACCATGCTAATGTATTGATTTTGATTGATTCGATACATAATACACAAGATACAATATATAGAGAACAATGCCTAACTGACCTCCTATCTATAAGGAAAGCTTCCTAATCTATAATACAATATTATGGTAACATAATAATAATAATAATAACAATGACAATATATCGGCTAATACCGGTTACTTCGATCCAAACGCTTATTGGTGTTGGTAAGGTTTCTATGAAAACGACAAAGTGTACCATACATAGCCTTTTTCTGTGGCTTTAGAAAAAGACATCGAAGTTCTCAAATTGCTGACAATATGATTTGTATATCCCGTGTTTGCAATCACCCTCCACTATCTCAGTGCCGAGGGGTGCTTGAGAGAGGTCCTGTCACGTCCGAAGTACAACAAATACTTTTTGGCAACCCTAAGGAAGGAAGTTTATGAAAGTGAGGTGGTGATAAATGTACACACCTCTTTCTAAGTATCTTTAATTCATTTTTTCATTTTAAAGTTTATATTGCTTTATTGTTTTTTTAACTTGTCTGAAGCCAGTGATAACAGTGGTAGATGGTGCAATGGTTGTTAAAGAGGTCAACCTCTTTAGGAAGGATATTGTTGTGAAACAATATGTGAAAGATGAGAAGATCTTGCGGTTTCTTGATGACACACCTTCTAGACAGATGAAGTTTGTGAGAGATTGTTTTGGTTTGTTTGAAACCGCCTATGTGCTGTGCGACGCTTCTTTTCTGATTTGGGTTGTGCAGCATGACATTGAACCTATATCAGCTGAACAAGATAAATACTAAACGAGTCAAGCCCGAGCCGAGCTCGAGCTTGAAAAATTACATTCGAGCCGAGCTCGAGCTTTAGAAATAAAGCTCGAATCAAGCCGAGCCCGAGCTCGAGCTCGAGCATTCATATGTTAAACGAGCTCGAGCATGGTCGAGCTCAGGCTCGGTTCTGCTCGTTTGCACCCCTGTGTCAGAGTATTTTTAGCAACGTTTTACGAGGATCCTTTTGAAACATGTCGTATTTGTTGTCATCAGCCCCCATAATCATAAGCATACCTCACATATTAAAGCCCAGAAACACGTCGTATTTGTTGTAGTCGACCCCATAATCATCCGCGGAAGCAATATTTGTTGTTTATCAAGGCACTCGAACAAAGAAAGTTTATTACATGTTGACCCTTTAAATCGCCTCTTTAGAGTGGGTATAGCATTATTGTTCCAACAAGTTAACAGCATCTTCCCATCGAATCATTTGGTTAGCGATTCGGTTGAGCTCGGTGACACGTAGTTTAGTTACGGTTTTAGTAGAAACTTATGAGTTTATTCCTTGATAGGAATGTTATAGATTGCATGTTAGCGGGTTTATGTTTTGGAAATGACATTATGGATTGTGTTATGCTAGCTTTGTATAAGGATATCGAGGTGAGTTCATAACCCCCACTTTTTACAGTTTTACATTTTTATAAATGTTTTTGGGGGTGGAAATACATGAAAGTTTTGCGAAAGCACACAATATTTCGATGAACGGAAATTACATATTCCCAAACCATGTTACAAACGAATTCCAACTAACTCAAATGGTTTATGAAAGATTTATGCTAAATATACCAGTTTTACAAAACACACGCTATTTTCGAAACATTGCATGAGTTTCATTACTAGTGACGGGATTGTCCTAGTTATAATTTGGGACTGGGTTATCCTACATACGAAACAACGGGACTAGGTTGTCCTACAAACAAACAATGGGACGGGGTTGTCCTGCTTACAAACATCGAAACTGGGTTGTCCTACATAAAGACACTGGGATTAGATTGTTATACATACAAACATAAGGACTGGATTGTCCTCCACTCAACCATAAGGGTCGTAGGATCAGAACTATAACCGACTGTTAGTCTACCGTCTTGAGTACATGGTTGGCGAGGCACTCACTAGCTCGAGGTTGGTTATAGGCGCATGCGGGCATGTTGTCTCTGTCGTACGCGAAAATTGACGGTTATACAAGTTTTACAAGGACAAAGTTTTTCAAATAACATGTCGAGTAAAATGGTTTATTACGTTTTCTTAACAATATTTAAACCGGTTACCAAAAAAGATTTATTCTAAATCTTTTTCAAACAAACTATCAACTCGCCAATTTTGTGTTGAGTTTTTAGTATATTCTTTCTCAGGTTTCATATTCAAACTATGCACGGTTGGAATAGGATAAACCATTGTGATTTGAGTGCTTAGCGGGCGTTCAACTTTCTAGAAGTCTTAGCATTTTATACTTCCGCTGTGCAATGAAGATACATGTCGTTACGCCCAACTCTGATTTTAGCAAGGTGTGACCAAAACTTATACAAGTTTTGTCTATAAATACCGCTTATGCTTTATTTCTCCATTCATCATATATTTAATTCCAACGGTTCTATTTAATTTTTATCAATCAAATTCTCAATAGTAGTTATGGCTAACGCTGAGATCATCACAACTTTAATAGCGGATCAACTCCCTCTTGTTGCTAGGTAATTTTGCGTAAGTGTTCGAAATTCAATCCATGAGTTTAAGGATGATTTTTTTTTTTAATTTGATCGATGTAAAGGCTTATAAGTTCTGTTAATTTCAGAACCAATAATACGTTGATAACCACCCACCCTACTTTTGTATTAAATCATCGATGCACTACGTTAAAGTGATCAATAGTACGTTTTATGTCATACGTGTTTGTGGGTTCATGTTGTTTTCTAATTATTTAAAACCCCTAATTAAGGTAAAAATAAATTTAGCCAAAAAACCTTAAAGTAGAGAAAATCTGATATGAAAATCATAATTAACAGCGCAAAATAAATTAACACTTAACCGTCACAAGCTCATCGTGCTAGATTTTTTCATTGTGTTATGGATTTGTGTTTAAAATTGGATTGACATTATAAACCTAATTATATGTGTAAGCTTGTTGGGAATTCGATAAAAACTCTAAATCCGATTCGATACGAATCCAATACATTTTTTAGTTTTCAAATCGAATTTGCATTAGCTTCAAATTTTGAATTGAATTTGAATTTACGGTTTTCAATTTCATATTCGAAATATATATAGTTTATTTTTTACATAGTTTTAATAATATGAGCTTTTTAAATTGAAGTATATATCTTTATTTTTTTTAAACCGAACCAACTCAAATTCGAGTCACATTTCGTTCGAATTTGATTCTTTTTTTTTTTTTCTAAATCATATTCAAATTCAAAATTCGAAACCGAAATCCGTTTCGTTAAGCACTTGTAACATATACACATATCTTATATTTTTATCTCTAATATTAAATTTGCCTTTTGGAGTGTGATTTTTCAAGGTTGCACTCAATTCATTTTATGAAAGATTTATATAACGTTTGTAGCGTAACTTGAAACTCAAGATGACAAAGAAACGACTCAACTCAATCATAAAGACCATCCTAACAAGTTTATTCTTCAACATTATAGTTTTTTTTCTCTCCAATCCATTCATAAAGCATTTTATTTCTACCATTAGACCATGCGTAGTGGTAAAAAAAGTGGGCGTTTTTTTGCCCAATAATGCCCAACCACGCCCGACATCAGCCCCCAAGGGTGTTTTTTTGGCAAAATTTGGTTTAGGCATTTTATTTACCACGCCCAACTTCATTTCTTGTGTCCAATCACCTTCATTTTCCTTTTTGTAAAACCAATCAGATTTTTTTATTTTTTTATTTAATTTTATTACAAACATAATGTCCCACAATGCCCACATTCCCCTACACTCATTTCAGAAAACGCTCCATAATGCCCAATTACTAAATGAGCTGCCACATGGCACAAAATACCCAAAGATGATGTGTTAACCACTACACATTGTCTTAGCAACTAGAATAAATATAATAAAAGCCAATTATTTGGAGGAAAAGAATATATATGACTAAAAGAAAAATTAAAGTGGTTGTAAACCGGAGTCCCCTATGTTGTAGACATATGTAAACCAATGTTTAAATACCGGTATGAATCAGCCGGTTAAACCGGATATCATACACGAGTCCGGTACTATAAAGGCCGGTAAAACCCGAATACGGTATGTGTTATTTACCGGCGGTAAATCCAGTTCTACCGGTTCAAACCATTGAACCGGTTTGCATTATCTGAAGATTTGATTTGTTAATTTTAATAAAATACAATATTAAGGTAATATTGATCTTTCATATTTCTGGTAATTAACCTAGTGCCTTCTATTCCAATATTTCGTCGTTGTTGAAATTGTTACTCACCTCGTACAATGCAATATTGTTTATAACTAATAAAAATATTCTTAAAATGCTTAATAGTTTACAATAAAAATAGTTGTTTTTAGATAAAACTATGATTAGTTACATAAATTCTAGTTCAGATTGGATTGTTTTTTGAGATGAATTTGTATTTTATGAAATTTATAGGTTAACTAGTAAACCGGTTCAACAGCCCGATACAAACCGGTTCAACCGGTTGAACGCGATATGACTTAAAAACCGGTTTTTAAAACATTGATGTAAACCACCAATACTATTATATTGCATTAAGCATTAGTGTGGAGATGTTTCATTTAGATATTTTATACACGCCAAAATATATATTTTATCAGACTACGTTAGATTCGTATGCACTTCTAATTTTGTATTTTGTTTTTCATGTACAATGAGACCTATGAATACGACATATATTCATTAAAAAAAATATGTTTCTATTTTTTTAAATACAAAAAACGCAAACGACAAATAAAATATAACCATTTTGAGTAAATAACAATAAACAATAGAGGGACTCGAAGCCTTTTTTAAATACAAAAAACGCAAACGACAAATAAAATATAACCATTTTGAGTAAATAACAATGAACAATAGAGGGACTCGAAGCCACTTATTTTCTTGTTTTGTACAAAACAAACAATTTGATCCAATTACTACGCACTAAAATATTCGAACTTATTTTAAATACACTTTGTTGCTATTTTTTTTAAAGAGCATTTTATTATTTAATATCGAAACTATATTTTCAACTTAGTAAAAACAAATTACATATTAATAAAAGTTATCGTAACCACTAGGGGTTGGTGGTCTAGTGGTAAGACAAAGTTTTTTAAAACACTTAAATATGAGAGACTATTTGTCTAGCTTTTAATGAGGCTCTTAATGGCTCAGACGTCTTACTGGCTCTACACTTAATGGTTTAGACTGTTTGTTTCACCAACAGATAAGCAGATGTCTGAACGATTCAGACATTTGTCTCTGAATGGTTAAACATTATACTGAGTCTAAATGGTTAAGACATCTTTTCTGAATTGGTTAGACATTTGCTTCTAAACGGTTAAGCATTATACTAACTCTTAATGGTTCAGATCTCTTATTGATTTAGCAATTAATGGTTCAGACCTCTTACTGGTTCAACACTCTGATTCAGAAGTTGCCAAACAGCCTCGTTGATTTCAAATTCCCATATATAAAGTAAAGATAACATTCAATTACTATAATATTAGAATTCAAATACATAAGTAAAGATAATATTCAATTACTATAATATTATAATTCAAATACATAAAAAAAAGCTTATACAAATAGAATAAAGTTATTTTACAAATGAATTTAACATATTAAACGTGATAATTAAGTGAGAGAGGGAAATTCTTTTTTTTTTTTAATTTTTTTCCCATTTTAGTCACATAATCCAAAAATAATAAAATCCGTGTATTTACACTAGGAGAGCAATTATGTAAATACACGAAAAATATATATCATCTGTTACATTTTGCAACTAAACATCATGCTTAAATAGATGTAAACAAAGTTTAAAAAAAATGTTCTTTCACTTTTTATGTTTAGTATGTTAAAACTTGTTTGTGTTTGAATCAAAGGCCTATTGATAAAAATATTTAGAGAGGTATATAATTTTATCATTTATGCACCAAATGTAATACACGCTTACATAAAAATCATGAAAGATTGTATATAAATAAGCATTTTATACAGTTTTGATTCATGAACAACTTCTTTTTAAGTTTTTATATTTTTTTATTTAACTCAGTAAACATTTTTAAATACTCAGTAATATATAATGACGACGAGGCCCACTTGGCTTACAATGGTCTCGTCTTGGGCTCTGCTTTTACTTGGGCTCATCAACAGGCCAGAAGTGATTTTTGTCTCTTTTAAGAGAGTTGTGTGATAAGGCGAGAAAAAGAGATGTCTTATCTCTCTCAGACCTCATTAGTTGCCCGAAGGCAATATGAAGACATCGCTGGAAACAGTACAACGAGCCAACTGGCTTCATTTAATGATCGGAGTATCGGACCGTTGGGGATCAGACACGTGTTTGAGTCTCCCAAGGGTCCAGAGAAACCGTAAGATGAAACTGAGATATTTTTCGAAGAAGATAAGCCAACTTCTTTATATAAGGAAGGTTCAACATTGTTTAAGGTAAGCATTGAATACTCACTTCATTGATACACATACAGATCATTTACTCCAAACATTCCTTTGGACCACATTTAAGGCTCCGAGCCTAGAGTTCACACCAACGAGGATATTCCGGCGATATTATACTCGTCGGAATAAGCTCTTCATTCTCCGGCACGGTTACTTATTCTTACGCTGAAGCTTGGTCACGGATTCCCCCTCCGAGATCCTCCGTGGCAAAGCTAACGATGTTTTTTTTTTGTAGAAAGACGACATCAATCCATTACAACGTTTCGTTGACCTTTTACCAAAATTCAGTGACTCGATATATAAGATATTAATCTACTTAATCTATACATGACTAAAATTATTGGTGATAAGATACGTGTAAGAAACCTCGTAAAAAATATAATATTTATCTCCTGCCTTTGCAAATAAAATAATAAGTATATATTTAATTCATATTTTTTTAGTTTAATGAAAGGACGTCATTTCTATACAACTCACTAGTTCCACTAGTGGGTTAATATTATCGGTTTTATCCGCGTGAATTGAATTTCTAATATGATATGAACCTAACTTAGAATTTATAACTTTTAAATTATTTGTATAAACGAGTTTTAGTGAGTTCTGGGACAAATCTGAAAAGCCGAAAAATGTTCTGTCAAATGTGCCGTGTTTGGGTCAACCTATCGGGTTTGCAGGTAGGCCTGTTAATTTTATACTTTTTTCTCGCTTTTGTTTCATGTTCAAACTTAAACTAATTGAGTACTTTAATTACAAAATTTAAAAGATAAAACAACTTTTTTTTCTCGCTATTGTTTCATGTTCAAACTTAAACTAATTGAGTACTTTAATTACAAAATTTAAAAGATAAAACAAACATAACAATCCATGGCAGATCAATAAGAAAAACTAGTATTTCAAAAAATAATCAGACCAAGGGGTATACATAAAACGGAGAATAAAAAAAACTACACTAATTTTACACTTTGCTAACAAAGTTGAGGAGTAGCCCAGACGACCATGCCCTCCTTCGTAGATCCGCCCCTT
>CM060438.1:8860170-8900188 GCA_030545235.1 Helianthus tuberosus
CGTGAACTTGTTCGGCGGGAAGTTCGTCTATGTTCATTTATTTAATAAATGAACGAACACGAACACACGCGTTGTTTGTTCATTTATGTTCGGGAAAGTTCGTTTATTTTTTAACAAATACATATGGAGTTGTATTTATACAAATATAAACATAAAAGTGAATTTCCAACTACTTATATACATATTACTAAATGATAATTGGCCTTTCCAGTAGTAAAAATGTGTTTTCCAATAGAACTTATCGTAATTAACAGTGGCGAAGCTTGAGATTTCCGACGCGGGGGGAGGGGGGGGGTCGAAAACGTATATACCAAAAAATTTCTATACGAAAACTACATACATCACAAAACACCTCCAAACCTAAACACAAAACTGAAATCAAACACAGTGAACTATAACGTGTGTGATAACTGATCATTTACCTTCACGAGAAGTTTAAGGTAGATATTTTGTGTTTCAAACAAAGCCTGATTCTAAGATGGCTTAACTTTTATTTTTGTTGCAAACAAAGTATGTTTTTAAGAATGGAACATTAAACGAAGCATGGCCGGCCCTGGGGGTGGGCGGGGAGGACCACCGGCCAGGGCCCGATGTTTCGAGGGGCACATTTTTTTATGAAAAAAACTCGATATGTATATGTAAAATATTTTTTAGTAGGGTACACCCATACAAACACCAACATAGGCCCCCTTACAAAATTATTCTTATGGTTTAAGATTAGTTATTAACCCTTTTGGCATTAGGTTTAGACCTTTAGTGAGCCCAATTCCCAATTTCGTTAAGGGCTAAGGGCACATTTTTTCGAGCTCGAACAGGGTACACGAATTCTCAGGGCCGGCCCTGAAACGAAGTCTACTAAAAAAAGCTAAGATCGGCCTAAACAAATTAATATGACAACTAAAAATCACAATATCTCATTATTAAACTGTAAAAATAAAAACATGTAACAATTAACATGAACATGTATTTGGAAAACCAGTTCCGGTTATAAAAAAAAAACCCGGGTACTGGTATTAAAAAACCCGGGTACAAACGGGTATAAATCGGGTTTGATTCCGGTTACAGTTTTTTACATAGAAATATATACCATACTAGCTTACAACCCCCGTGTATTACACGGGTTGTATGATGAAAAATGTAAATTATAAACTTGTATATAATCCTTATTAATGAAACGACTTATTTAGATAAATTAGTAAAACAAAAGAATAGTTATATTTTCGTTACTTGTACATGTGATTTGATACTTTATTAGTAATTATTGTTTATATCCAAATAATATATTTTATCTTAACAAATATATATGGTTAGGGTAAAATGAAAACTTCTACGAGTTGTGAGAACTTAGAGAACTCAACCTTACAAAAGGTTTTTTGAATTTTTTTTACAGAGGGTGTGAATGAGCGGTTAGAGACTAAAGGTGTTAAACTTTTTTATTTTGGATTCAAGTGGTTAAAATCACTAAAACATAGGGACTTAAAAAGTAATTTATTATTAATTAAATTTGAAATTATACGTTTGATCTCTAACTATATTAAATAATATTATACTTATTATATTAGTTGATACATTTATATTTGTTATAGATAATTATTAATTAAATTTGAATTTAGACGTTTATCTCTAACTATATTAATTAATATTATATTATATTTTGTGTATAAAGTTAATATGTAATACTATTATTAAAAAGGAGGAGGCACCAGAGAATGACACGTATACAAAAAGATTTTCATTTATTAGTATAGGAAGATTTATACACTTAATGTTTATCTAATAATTTTCTCCAACCCGGGAAGCAGTCCCGGGTGATAACCTAGTATTAGATATATTAAAATATTGTTAATTAATATTTAATAAGTTGAAGGAGAAAATGCCATGTGACATTAATTGGAGTCTTTTATTAATATTTAGATGCATACTTGGTGGGTATAGTCAGGTGCAGTTCCGAGTACGAAAAACGGCTTTTTTAATACCCAGGTCAGTTTTTTTTTTTCCGATTCCGGTTTCAGTTTTTTTGTGCACCTCTATAAGCAACTGTTAGGCATAAATAGAGTAGAGGTGCACAAAAAAAATCCAAACCAGAAAAAAAATATCTCAACCAGGGTATTGGATACCCGACCCTACCTATAGGATATTCACCGCGTATGACCTTCGGCTAGAGGTGTTCAAAAAACCGAATTAACCGACAAAACCGAACCGAAGAAACCGAACCAAATAAAAAACTGGTGAGTCGGTTAATTGTTTTTTTTGAAAACCGAAAGTAGCGGGTCTATTATGATTATCAGTGTTTCCATACCCACCATAACTGAACCGAACCGACATGTAGTAAAAACCTTGTCGGATTTTGGACTTTTCACCATTTTTTAATATTTGACCCTTTTGGTTAAACGTTTGTTAGGAAAACTAGCGGGAAAGCCGCGTGATGCGGCGTCGGTGACAATTTACAGCGCGGTACTTGTTTTTTGTTAGATTCTTAATTCTCTTTTAATATATTGTATAGTACTTATGCTAGTTTTCTTATTCGTGGCATTTGTGTGGTCTATGTCACGTATGTGGTATTTGACACTTCCCCCCCCCCCCCCCCCCCCCCCCCCCCCCAATTCCTTAAAACCAACACCCCCCCCCCCCCCCCCCAATTCCTTAAAACCAACACCATTCAACATAGTTACATGTGAATGATAAGTAGTCAGTAGTGATATATGTGGTGCTTGACACTTTGCCGCCCCCATTTCTTAAAACCATCACCATTCAACTAGAATAAAAAAAATTAATTTTTTATGTTATCAACATTTAAAAAAAATTAAATTAACGAGTTGACTCGAAGATTTAATGAGCCAAGCTAGAGCTCGACTTTACAGCTAGAATAGATAAACGAGCCGAGTTGAGTTGGCCCGTTTAAGTTCAAGCTTGAGCTTGAGCCTAACCTGGCTTGGATCGATTGCAGTCCTAAAGTTGGGTATCAATACCATGTTTACCGAAAAAGTACCACTACCGATACCGAAAGTACCAAATACTGAAATCCCTAAAAGTTGGTACCAATACATGTACCGAATAGGCAAAACCGGTACAGATACAAATCTTCGAGAAAAAAAATCCAATCCCTAGTGGTTAAGAAAGAGCTATCAAATTTTATCATCTACCCATCATATGATAAATATTTCTGGATTTCTACCTCGACATAATTAAAACGAATTATTATTGTGATTTTGTTTTTCATTTTAGTGATTGAAAATGTTCATCTTTCCAATCCTAACATAATTAAAAAAATAATAGCTTTGTGAGTTATGAATTCATATTTAGCCAATTAGTCAATTAGTCAATGAAATGAAGCTTGTTTGTAAAGGGTTAGTCATATTTTATAATGCTATTGTATGATAAATATTTTCGTCATTTCAGCCTAAAAATGTGATTAATTTGATTGTTATACTAAAATAATAACTAAAATGAAATAAATATATCATTTCTATCTTCCTCTTTTCACAGCTTTATCTTCTCCTGCTGTCGAGTATATGCTTTATTGTTCTTTATTTTGGTCTTCACACTCTAGTCAAATGAATTGTATGTGCATGGTTGATTTTACATTAAACATTTGTTTCATGTTATCTTTAACTACTATTTTAAACAAGGAATAATATGTAAGAACTTAATTTAGTATTTTACCCTTTTAAGTAAAGTAAAATATATTAAAATTGTCTTCAAATCAACCAACATTTACATCAAATAACTAATATTTTAAATAAGGAATAATATGTAGGAACTTAACATTTACATCAAATTTGGAAGAAATATGTCAAAATCTCTTATACTAAAACAAAATAATGTTGACTTTTTGACCTTGATGTGGCAATGCTCTTTGGCCAGAGAATTGATTTTTGAGCGCCATTTATCTCAATTCTCTCAATTCTCTTTCAATTCATATATGCGCCTCCTTCCTCATACGCCACTTTCTTCCACAATACGATTCACAAACCCTAATTCATCAATCGGCGCTCTTTTCGGTTTCTTCCTCTGCCAGTTTGTTCTTCATTAATCGCCGCTCTTTTCCTCCCAGCAGTTCCTCCGTAACAACGATCGTTACTCGAATTCGTCTCGATTTGTTCTCCTATTCTGTTGTTTGGCATCCAGGTAACAATCGTTGTATCATTTATTTTGAATATGCGATCTTAATTCCATGTTCTGTTTGGAACCCTATTTTCATGTTGTTATTATACGATTATCTCAATCCCTTAGAACCCTAACTTACATCTCATCAGTCTATGTTAGATGACACGTATTTTAACACGTATGTTGTAGATTTGATAGCTTTGTTCTGTTTTCATCCCTTCATTGGCAATGCGTTTCAGGTAACGGATTTTGCGTTTTCTCTGGGTGTTGTCGATCTTCGCTTCCTGATTTATACAGGTATATGGTTGGTCTCTTTTATGCATTATCCCTTTATTAGGTGGTAGTTTTTTTACTTTTATGATTTCAATCCCTTGATCTCTATTATAGAACAACCCGATTTCAAGGTTTTAGGGTTTAGTTTATAGGTTTTTTAAGTGTTTCAATATGTTGATATATGATGTTGTGCTTTCCAGATTGTAGTGTTTTAGGGTTTTAGTTTTTAAAATGATTAATTGATATGTTTAAACTCCAACATGTTTAAGAATAAATTTCACTGTCGTTATTACAGGTAAACTGATTTTGTATTGTGTTGACAAGATCATTTTATGTTATAGGAGAGAGAAAGAGATGTGTTAAGAATCTCTGAGCCACAACAGCTAACATCGAAATAGTCGGCGAACTTTGTCTCATCCAGTAAGTGAGGATAAACGATGGCCGCAATGGTGGCTGCATTACAGTTCCTACGATGATGATGTTTACGGGCTGAATGTTTGAAGCTTATTTGAGCGTTGTAATCATCGGAAGAATCAGGCCCCACTTCCTCGGTGTCATATCCACCGTATCTCCTTTCTTTGCCGCCTTTTGGTAATATTCTTTCGCCAATTTGTTGAATTAGGTCATTTATTTTTTCATACGACGGGTATGCAGTTTGTTTTGTGATTAAAGTAGATTGGTAATACTGTTCAGTTAGTGTTTTTTTGTGTTTCATTCCAAATATTTTCTTATTTTGCTTCAGGCTACACGAATGTTGCAAATCTTTATTTTGAGATAGCCTATATCAGCTAATAAAAAAATGCTTTCCATAGCCAGTGCAAGGTGCTTTAGTTTTTCTTTCTTAAATTTCATACGTTTGGGCTTTGTTTCTCTACTCTTATATTGTTAATTTTTTCCCTTCGTGTAATAGTCTCTTTGGCAGGTAATTAATCATGTTTTTATACAGGCTTATCTTTGTGGAATTATTGTATACCTTTCTACTCATGATTTCAAGCAAGCAATGTTGCAACTACTGTTATCGGTAAGTTCACTTTTTATGTCTATAAATTTATGTATCAATTATTTTAGTGGTTGGGTAGCTTGGTTATTTCAATTATTTTAAAGCAAAATAAGTTTGACCTTTTGGTTTTGTTTTGGTGTTTTTATGAAAAGTAGTTAATTATCAAACCTTTTGGCAGTTCTCTTATGGATTTGGTTTTTTATGGAAAATAATTATATTGGCTAGGAGGTTCAAGGGGAAAAAGGTTGTTTTCTTGAAACAACTTACATCTGAGTTGTTACAGCAATAGATCACTGGTAATTTTCTTTTTTTATTGTTTTAAGATTGTAGAAATAATAAGTTTTTCCTTGATCACTGGTAATATGAGTGGCAATTCTGACCCAACGGTTATACGAGGGTCAATTTGGACTTTTAATAAAGTGTTATGGGTGAATTTGGGTAAAGCTAAAAGGGATGAATGGGTCTAACTAGGCATATTGAAAATAGGTAAAAAGGTTGAACGGGTCTAGCTGAGTTGAACAAAAAAGATGAACGAGAGTAACTGGGATAAAAAACAGAATGGGGATATTTTTACTCAGATTATTGTTTCTTACATTGTGCTTAGAGAAAAAAATGAGCTTTGATTGCAAAGAAGATAGACTGCAATATTGACGAACGATGAATTATAAGGTTTTGCGGAGAAGATGACCTGTGGCGGGACCCTCTGGATATCAATATAGTGGAAGCTACCAGATGTTATATTATTGTATCAAATACTGGGATAACTACACACCAAAAGATTCATTTAAATGGAGCACCCTGGTAACCCCAATGACTAACTGTCCAAAGGTAAATAGGTAATAATGTTTTGTCTGTTGGTTGGTCAAAAAAATAAAAGTATATGCATAAAACTTTCTACATTTATTTTCTTTAAAAGAATGTTTAAGACTATTGTAGTTATGTGATTCAGTTGAAAACTTTAATCGTTTATAAAAGAAAGCAATAAAAAGTGTTTGTGGATCTATCATTTTTACCCGTATCAAAAGTACCCATTTTGACCCATTATCCTAATATTTAGGTTGAATGAGTTAAACGGTTGTTTATGGTTTGGAAAGTTGAAGAATATTTATCAACTTTGAAGGTCTGAGTTTATGATTTGCTTAATTTTGAATTAGAATTAAATTATTGTTTTCTTGGAGGCGTGGAGTAATTTTTTTGAACTGATATTAGGAATACACTGGTCCGAAAGTCTCTAATGAACCTCAAGATTTTTGGAAGCCGATATGAGCAGGTAATTCTCCGTCTTTTACTACAAAAATTTTTTAAGGGTGTCTCTGTGTATTATTTTGAACTCGAAGAAACCGAAATTCCAGTGACAAGTTTGAATTCGAAAATTCGAATTAGGTACAGCTCTTAGCCACACTAATACTTTTAGTTTGAGACATATCTTATATGTTGCCGTATAAGATAAAAACTCAAAATTACAAGGTAAGATATATTTGGGATGCCCTTATGGAATTGAGATTTTGTAAATATGGAATTGGCCTCCATACTCTATATGGGCTGTCATTTAGGTGGCATCATTTAGGTTCAAGATTCTCTTTAGATTTTAGCTCGGATAGCTGCTCTGATTTAATTATCGAACAAAAACCATGGGATGTAATTCTATTTATCAAGATTCTCTTTCACAAGGTTGTCAATAGTGGTCATTATGGTCGCAATAGCGAATAGCGTAGCGTATAGGTCGAAGGTCGCTACAAGGTATGTAACCATAAATAACAGGGTTTCAGTTATCTTTTATTTTTTTTAAATATAAATATCGATTAAATATAGCTATAAAATAGTCGGAATTTAATCATGACGTTAGCAAAACGCTCAATAACCTTCATAGGAATTTGGTTCATCGACGCACTCATTCGGAAATTCTGACCCTACTTGATGATATTAACTTCGATAGCGATCTTGGTGTGGTGGGTGGGTTTGAAGGCTCTACGTTTTCTGATGATACTGAAGAAGATTTTTTTTCTATGTGCCTTGATATGGATAAGTTTAATGCGTCATCCGTAGCTGGTGAATCGTCATCAGCTGCGGTTCAAGTTTCAGCAAGTTTGAGTTTGACTCCTGGGCCTGAGACCTTTGTTCCGGGCTCGTGTAATACTAAGCCGTTTAAATCTCAAACCGTTCAGTTTCAACGGTTTGTGAACACTCTTATAATGTGTTCAAGTGGATATAAATATTTACAACCTCTTTAGTTGTTTATGTCAAATATATAGGTTAGTATCGTACTAAGTTCGGAACGTTTGTATACAATCTTTTTGTACAGTTCTGCAATAACTGGACCAATTGGAAAGCAATGTGCTGATCTTTGTGGCCTATAATTGCAAGTGTTGCTAATGAAAGTGTTTTAGAATTGTTTAGTAGATTAGCGAGTCGGTTTTTACGCTTTGAACTGATCTTTTCCTTTTTTTGTTTGGAATTGTTAGAGTTCAATGTGAGTTGCTTGAGTGGGAGTTTAAAAGCTATCTCGGATGGCACGAGCAGGTAAGTGTCATCGCATTATCTTCACATCATTAGAAGTTATGTTTTAAAATTGTTTTTACTAGGTATATTTTTTTAATTTATTTGTGGCAGGCTGACTGTCGTTTATTTTGTGGGCTCCATTACATACTATCACAAGGTAAGTCGGTTCATTTGTTGGTAAGAACAATTATGATCATATGAAGTGCATGTTTTGTTTTTTGTAATTTGCAAGTAATTGGATTGATTTTTGTATGAGCAGGCATTATGGATTTATACAAATGACCAGTTCTGCCCAAAAATGTTGACATTGGTTTTTATGGATGAAAGTCGTCAAGGTATATAATCTGAAATTTATTTTTAGAAGAAAATGAAGAATGTGTATACAATTTTATATGTTGTATAAAAGCATTAATTAATTAATATAATGACAAAGTTTAGAAAATAAGCCTGACCCGTACTAAAACATTTCAAGTTGGCTACATTTATACTTCTGACTATTTCGAATTTAATTTATAGAACTTGTGGGAATATGCAGGTGTTACTGAAAATCGGATCATTCATTAGCTATCTATTCAATTTTATAATTAATTAAAAACATATAATACAACAGAAAGTATACTATCATTTTATATTCGACAAAGAAGAATAACAATACCATTAGTATATAATTTGTGTGCGTGTGTGTATATATATTCACGAAATTTTTTGGCTAATAAAATGATAAAAAGTTAGTTTTTGGTGAGAATTGTGCGGAGTGAATTTAAATGTTTGTGTTAAGCCACCCGCGAAACTCGCGGGATCTTAGACTAGTATATTATAAAATGACGAAAAAGTTGATATGCGTTTTGACTGAAAAGTAATACAATAAATAAGTAGGCTTAATGAAAGAACTTTATGTTCTAAAATATGTGAACCAAGTGATTCTCACATTTAAAATACATAACATAATTATGATAGTTGATTATATGCTAGTATACTTTTTGAACCTATATATACACCATCTATTATTAAGAGTCTAACACACAAAAATCCATCACTAATACCAAAAATGGCACTTACCAAACCAAAGAGGGAGACACTAGAAATGTTTTTTCTTTGCTTTTCTCTTGGTCTTTTATTCCCATTCGCCGAGGGAAATAACGGGCTATCTGCATATCAGGTTCTACAAAGCTACAACCTCCCGGTTGGTCTTCTTCCAAATGGTGTGTTTGGCTACACTTTGGACCGTTATAGTGGTCGGTTTTCAGTTAATGTAACTAGTAACTGTAACTTGCATGTGGCAGGTTATGAGATCGTATACAATTCCCCCATCACTGGTGTGATTTCTCGAAATAATCTCGGGAATATAGATGGTGTGAAGGTGAAAATAGCATTCGTTTGGCTTAATATCTTGAATGTTAACCGGAATCAAGATCAACTTGTGTTCAATATTGGCGGTTTTGTAGACAAAAGCTTCCCAATTAGCGACTTTTACTCGTCTCCTAATTGTAGGTAATTTAAATGTTGGAACGAACATTCGATTGGAAGGGGGTTCAGATCGAACTATATTGATGTAATGTAATTTTTGGATGATCTCGTTTATTAATTCAAAAAGATAATAATAATAATAATAATAATCGCAAGTTTTGTTGGATTATTTTCAGATTTTTTTAAACTCTCAAGTTTTTATTCTTATGTTTTAAATCCTATGAGTACTACTCATCCGAGTTAGGCTATAGGGTGTGGTCATGACCCTCATGATCACCATGACCCTCCACATAGGCACCATGTCATCTATCTTTAATCCACCATTCAAAACCATTACCCTAAGGGTGTGGTCATGACCCAAACCACTATCTCCTTTATTTTTTTAATTTATTTTTGTCTTAAAATTATCAAATGGGAGGGTCGTGGTAATCGTGGTTTAATCCATGGGAACCACCATTAATCAAGGAGGGGGATGGTGTACCATTAATGGTCCTATGTGGAAATAATGTTCCAATCCATGACCCCCACATCCCATAGCCTTAGAATGAGTCTCAATCTGACTTACATTTTGACAATTTTTATACTTTTTCTTGTTCCAATTCTTGGTGTGTTCATGTCTAAATTACCAGTAACTTTCAATAATTACGAAAATCTTGGAAGACCTAAAACTGTGTTAGCAACTAATTAATGCTAGTCTTGGCCATGTTTTGGTGGAATATATATCTTTTGTCTATTAAAAAAAAAAACTAAATACACTTCTAGCCATGCAAGTCTACCCCAATGACCATATGGCGAGTAAAAAACGGTTTGGTATGTGGTATTTAAGTGTAAAAAATTGTTCTTTAAAATGATCACTGATCACACCGAATTTTTATATTATTCAAAGCTTGAATCAGGCCATCGGGGACATATTTGATGGAGAATACCTGAAGAAATTTGGTGACGATAGTTTCGTAAATTGCATGGGCCGGGTCAAGAGCTTTAAGGTTAAACTGGCCCAAACTATAACCCAAACTTTATGACTCGTTGATATTTGATAGTAGGATCAATGGGCTTTCAGGTATTTGTTGGATCAGGCAGAGTCTTTTAGTAAGTGATTATGATTTGAACTTACATTAATTAGTACTCATCGTCTTAAACCATTGACAAGTCTTAAATGATATGGTCACTTTTATGTTTCTATTTTTACAAACCTTGAATGACAAATTGAGAGCAAATATAAATTATATAAATAGAAGAATTAAAATTTACCAATGTATAAGGGAAAATCTGAGTGGACTTTGACTATGTTGTCTAATTCGTTGACTTATAATATTTCAAACCCTTTTTTGGATGAATCATGCAAAAAATCTAAATTCTTCATGTATTTTATATTTTTTTACATATTTGTTGCGAATTAAGTAATTCGTATGTAGCGGGTCTAAAGATGTTAATTTGTACGTCAAGGAATTTGTTTTATAATTTATATACTTTGATACAGTTGTTGCGATCTTGATAAGGTTCGTTTCCAATCTTTAATAAGGTGTTATTTGTCGGTAATGAACACCTTATTTTTTTATTTTTTATTTTTAAAGATTTGAAACTATCCTTCTCAAGAATTTGATTAACATGAATGCTAAAGAAGGGTTAATAAATAGTACATCCCAGTAAAATTCGCAACAGTTGATATGTGTCAAAATATTAATGACTAAAAAGTTGATATGTCTTTTGACTGAAACCAACATATAAAGTAGTACAATAAATAAGTAGGCTTAATGAAAGAACTTTGAGGGTGTTTGGGATTCCTTTTCTCCTTCTCCTTCTTAGAAGGACTTTTCAAAATAAAAAAGTCACAAATTATAACTTCTTCGTTTCTCCTTTTTGAAGACAAAAAAAACTTTAAAAGAACTTATTTCGTAAGTGTTTGAGATTCCTTTTCTCATTCTCCTGACTTCTAGATAGTGTTTGGATGGAAAAGTCCTTCTCAAAAGTCCTTTTATCTCTAAAAGGACTTTTAAAAAGGAAACCCAAACATCCACTTTATGTTCCAAAATATGTGAACCAAGTGATTGTCACATTAAAAATATATATCTAGAAACATAATTATGATAGTTGATTATATGCTAGTATACTTTTTGAACCTATATATATACCATCTAGTCTTAAGAGTCTAACACACAAATATCCATCACTAATACCAAAAATGACACTTACCAAACCAAAGAGGGACACATTAGAATTGTTTTTTCTTTGCTTTTCTCTTGGTCTTTTATTCCCATTCGCCGAGGGAAATAACGGGCTATCTGCGTATCAGGTTCTACAAAGCTACAACCTCCCGGTTGGTCTTCTTCCAAATGGTGTGTTTGGATACACTTTGGACCCGCATAGTGGTCGGTTTTCGGTTAATCTAACTAGTAACTGTGCCTTGCATGTGGCGGGTTTTGAGATCGTATATAATTCCCCATTCACTCTTGTGATTTCTCAAAATAATCTCGGAAATATAAACGGTGTGAAGGTGAAAATTGCATTCGTTTGGCTCAATATCTTGAATGTCAACCGGAATCAAGATCAACTTGTGTTCAATATTGGGGGTTTTGTAAAGAAAAGTTTCCCAGTTAGCGATTTTAACTCCTCTCCTACTTGTAGGTAGATTAAATGTTGGAACGATCATTCGATTTAAAGGGGATCAGATCGAACTAGATTGATGTAATGTAATTTTTGGATGAACTAGTTTATTAAATAAAAAACATAATAATAATCGCAAGTTTTGTTGGGTTATTTTGAGATTTTTTTTTAAACTCCCAAGTTTTTTTTCTTATGTTTTAAATCCTACTAGTACCACTCATCCGAGTTAGAATGAGTCCCAATCTGACTCACATAATACACTTCTAACCATGCAAGTCTACCCCAATGACCATATGATGAGTAAAAAACGGTTTGGTATGTGGTATTTATGTGTAAAAAAATGTTCTTTAAAAAGATCACTAATCACACCGAATTTTTATAATATTCAAGGCTTGAATCGGGCTATCGGGGACATATTTGATGGAGAATACCTGAAGGAATTTGGTGACAATGGTTTCGTAAATTGTGTGGGCCGGGTCAAGAGCTTTAAGGTTAAACTGGCCCAAAATATAGCCCAAATTTTATGATTCGTTGATATTTGATAGTAAGATTAATGGGCTTTCGGGTATTTGTTGGATAGGCATAGTCTTTTAGTAAGTGATTATGATTTGAACTCACATTAAATAGTACTCAACGTCTTAACCCATTCACAAGTCTTAAATCATATGGTCATTTCTTAATGTCGTCTAATTCGTTGACTTATAATATTTTCAAACCTTTTTATTTGGGATGAATTATGCGAAAAATCTAAATTCTTAATGTATTTTAATTTTTTTTACATATTTATTGCGAATTAAGTAATTTGTATGTCACGGGTCTAAAGATGTTAATTTGTACGTCAAGGAATTTGTTTTATAATTTATATACTTTGATACAATTGTTGCGATCTTGATAAGGTTCGTTTCCAATCTTTAATAAGGTGTTATTTGTCGGTAATGAACACCTTATTTTTTTTATTTTTAAAGATTGAAAACGAACCTTGTCAAGAATTTGATTAACATGAATGTTAAAGAAGGGTTAATAAATAGTACATCCCAGTAAAATTCGCAAAAGTTGATATGTGTCAAAATATTATAAAATAACTAAAAAGTTGATATGTGTTTTGACTGAAACCAACATATAAAGTAGTACAATAAATAAGTAGGCTTAATGAAAGAACTTTCAGGGTGTTTGAGATTCCTTTTCTCCTACTCCTTCTTAGAAGGACTTTTCAAAATTTAAAAGTTATAAATTATAACTTCTTCTTTTCTCTTTTTTGAAGACAAAAAAAACTTTAAAAGAACTTATTTTCATAGTGTTTGGGATTCCTTTTCTCCTTCTCCTGACTTCTAGATAGTGTTTGGATGGAAAAGTCCTTCTCAAAAGTCCTTTTAACTCTAAAAGGACTTTTAAAAAGGAAACCCAAACACCCACTTTATGTTCCAAAATATGTGAACCAAGTGATTGTCACATTAAAAATATATATCTAGAAACATAATTATGATAGTTGATTATATGTTAGTATACTTTTTGAACCTATATATATACCATCTAGTCTTAAGAGTCTAACACACAAATATCCATCACTAATACCAAAAATGGCACTTACCAAACCAAAGAGGAACACATTAGAATTGTTTTTTCTTTGCTTTTCTCTTGGTCTTCTATTCCCATTCGCCGAGGGAAATAACGGGCTATCTGCGTATCAGGTTCTACAAAGCTACAACCTCCCGGTTGGTCTTCTTCCAAATGGTGTGTTTGGATACACTTTGGACCCGCATAGTGGTCGGTTTTCGGTTAATCTAACTAGTAACTGTGACTTGCATGTGGCGGATTTTGAGATCGTATATAATTCCCCAATCACTGGTGTGATTTCTCAAAATAATCTCGGGAATATAAACTGTGTGAAGGTGAAAATTGCATTCGTTTGGCTCAATATCTTGAATGTCAACCGGAATCAAGATCAACTTGTGTTCAATATTGGCGGTTTTGTAAAGAAAAGCTTCCCAGTTAGCGATTTTAACTCCACTCCTACTTGTAGGTAGATTAAATGTTGGAACGATCATTTGATTGAAAGGGGATCAGATCGAACTAGATTGGTGTAATGTAATTTTTGGATGAACTCGTTTATTAAATAAAAAACATAATAATAATAATCGCAAGTTTTGTTGGGTTATTTTGAGATTTTTTTAAACTCCCAAGTTTTTTTTTCTTATGTTTTAAATCCTATGATTACTACTGTCACACCCCGATATTTACAGCTCAGCTATGTGGGCCCGGTGGGGAGTATCGTGAAGTAAGATTGGTATCGTCGTAGTCAAACATACACGGAATAGCACAGCGGAAGTCTTAGAATATAAAATATTATAATAAACACAAATGTCTAAAATATATCAAAGTATTTAGTACAGACAAGTTTGTAATAACCCACAGGCGGATCATTAAAACAAAAGGAGTTTATCAGACTAATGGCTTATGCGAAGGAGTTGCAAATTCCTCGTCTAACAATTTCGAGCAGCTTCTAGCCTATTTACGTATTTGTACCTGTCACTTAGACTTTTGAAAATACGTCAGTTTTCACTGGTAAATAAAATCAACCGACACATTTGAAAATGTTTATGAAAATTGGTTTAAGTGCACAAGGCACGAAAATCTTTTAAACTTGGGATAAACTATATCTCATGTTATCAGTTTTACATAAATTGCTATACATGCGGGGCCCGGTACTATGCCGGTTCATGATTAACCGACACACCACTTATTCCCTTATTGGGAAACCCATATTGGGTATAAAATTATTTAATAACCCATATTGCATCTGTCGGGTGTATGCCTACACCACGTGCTTAGGTCGTGGCCATTTGCAATTAATGAGTCAAAGATATCCAGGACACGGTCACATTAACCCCCAATGTTTCAGTCAAGCAATACGAATTAAAACAGGTTATTTGAATTTCCCTACTTATTGGTCTTCGAATCCCATACCTGACCATGCGGTAATTATATTACCGTATCCCAAGTCCGTATAAGGGAAAATAGGTTAAGAGTATTTCCCAGAGCTAGCTCCTGTCTTAAATTGCAAGATTTATAATAACTCAGCCGTATTCAATTAAGTAAGCATAGGTACAATTTACCGGAAGGCTCTAGTCTGGAATGATGGTATAAATAACCAATTAGAATGCTAACGGGTTTTATTTAAGTCATAGACTTAAACCAGCTAGTTGGATATATTAAAAAACGGCACGATACGCTAGATTAAGCGATCACCGGAATAAAATATAATTTAGACCCAACAAGTATGAAGGCTTGTATAATATGGGCAAACTAAATACATTCTGGATTTTGAAGTAAAAATGATAAGGTTTGACCCGTTTCAGCTAATTTATGCAAACTAGTTACATAAACCGTACCGAACGCGTATAAGCATAAACGGGTAACCGGATGAGTCATATACAAATCCCATAAGTTATTATGCTTAAAATATGTTATGATAGTAGGATATCAGCAAATATGCCCAAAAAGATTTTAAAACCAAATTAAGTCTGGTAAGGGCATTTTGGTCATTTTAAGATTTATAAAAGAGGTTTAATAGTAAAATGAGGTTCTGGTCTATAATATTCAGTAAAAATATTTATTTTATAAATTTATAATAGTAGGATATCATACATATGTGTGGTTTACCATTTACGGCCAAACTATGCACCGTAGGGGCATTTGGTCATTTCACATATGCTTTTAAGGACAAAATTGGAAGTCTGAGTTCAAGACTTATACTTACTGTTAAAGTACTAAAATTTATTTATGAAATCAGTAGGTAACAACTCTTAGGTGTTAAATATGGTTTTAAACCATACTATGCGCCTAATTTGCGTAAAAGTCGATAATTGACGATATTTGAGATGTTTATGAAAATCTGAGATTTTGATCAGCCTTTAATATTTAAAATATTTTATTTAACACATAACATCAGTAGGAAAAAGTTTGGCATGATATTCATATGTTAATCTTATTTTATTAACAAAAAGGGTATTATCGTCATTTACCGAATTATACGAGAACTCAATGCTATGGTTAGTTTATAATCTGACCAAAAATTCCAAAAATCCCTAAAAATAATATCAAAACAGTAGGTAATGAGTTTGGTGCCAAAATTTGGGTTTAAACATGATTTATGCTAAAAATGTAATTTAATTAACAAAAAGTTTCATTTTACGATATCTTGCATAACTTTAGTTTGAGACCAGAAATTGATGTCAAATTTAGTTGACATACTTATATATCAGTAATAAAGCTTTTTGTCCTCTCACATTTTCAAAAATCTCGTTTTTATAACATAAGGGCATAATAGTCAAAATTAAGCATAATAACGGAAACAAGCAAATAACTCAGATTTCTAGTATGATCATGTAATATAACCTTATAGGGTTATGCTAAATTAAATTACGATCATAACGGAACCTAAAATCAGTAGCAAACTAATTTAGTTCGGTTCCTAATCGAAAGTCAACGCAGAAGTCAAACTTTGCGACTTTCGGTTGCGAACCGACCCTAGAACTGGAATTGACGAGCCGAACATGTTTACACATGTTCTAATAATTATTACCAAGTTGTTTAAGTGATAAAACATATTTTAGAACATTTTTAAACTTATATCGCAATTATTTCGAAAACTGGCCCGTTGACTTTTTAAAACAATATTACGTTGACTCGTCAATTGACCAAGCAAACGTGATTCTTAGGAGGTTCCATTTTGAGGGTTTAACACCTACCTAATTACGATAATGTAGCCATGTTCGTTGTGAACAATGGCTTGACCGTTTACGATCTAGCTAAAAGTCAAAGCGTTTATCGTAAACGCTCGACTTTTCAGCTTTTTAAGCCAAATAAAATAAACTAGTCATGAAAGGACACTTACATATGGTCCTTAGGACTGAAAATAACTCAGAGAAGGCTCCAAAATATTCAGGATCCTCCAAATTGAGAGAGATAGCAAGAATGAGAAGGAAGTATGATTTTGAAATGAAATCAACACCCCCTTTTATAGAGTTTAGAGGATGCTTGGATGATCAACAAGTGTCCTAGGGAGTTCTAGGATTAAAACAAGTGTAAAACTAGCTAATAAATCAGTATAACAATCCATAGTTTGCTAAAAATGGTTTGTGTGTAGTGTGGGCATCAAGAATTAACAAAACCATCAAAATAAAAGCTGTTTTGCTGCTGTTTAGGGGCAGTCAGCCCACGACAGCAGGTCCCATGGGCTTCACGGCCTGCTACTTACCCAGCCCAGCCACCCCCAAGTTTGGCAGATGTGCTGTTTTAGCCCATGTCATCTTTTTTGCGCTTTTATACTTTTAAAGTTTGCATTTTTGGCACAAGACTTGGTATATTTAATATGCTATGCTAATATAAGTTACAAAAGTGTTAGTGGCCCAACTCCGGCATACCTGGGAGGACGACTGAATGTCATGAAGTTCCCGGTTCGTTCAAAAGGCCTCTCAAAGGCGTAGTTTCGCTAGTTGTCGCTTTTAGTCCTTTTGGCGTACAAATTTATGCGTATAATCGTTCTATGGAATCTAAGCCTTAAACAGCTCATATTAGGCACATCCGGGGTATGACTGAGCTTAACGGAGTTTCTGGTGCCTTTAAAAGTTCACCCTAAAGTGTAGTTTCGCGCGTTGACACTTTTAACCCCTTAATTGCGAACTTGCGCGCATTATCGCGAAACGGCATAAAGGTCTTACATGGCCAGTATTAGACACTTCCCGAAGGTATGATCGAATATTACGGTGCTCCAGTTTTCTTAAATGATCATTCTAAGGTGTAGTTATAGACGTTGACGCTTTTGGTCCCTCTAACGCGAAAACTTGCGCGTATCATCGTTTAATAGCATCAAAGCTCTGTGCAATCCATATTAAGCATTCTCAAAAGTATGATTGCACTTTATAATACGTCGGGTTCGTTAAAAGGTCATTCAGAGGTAAAATTAAACATATTGACGCTTTTAACCCCTTTAACTTGCAAAGTTGCGCTTAACGTCACTTAGGTTGTGTTTGTTTTTGCTTAAAGTGTCTTCAAAGGGCTTATGTCTGCGGGCGGGCATACATAAGGAGTTAAAGACTGTTTGTTTTTTTAAAAAAAGAAGACCTGAAAGGGGCTTTTATTAGCTTAAAAAAAAGCACACATCTAATATCTTCAAAAACCAACAGATCTTCACATATACGCTCCCCAGACCCAGACGACTCCTTCACTTCCTCCCGCCGCCACAGATCGCCGGCTCCCACCATCACCTATCGAACTTCCACAGGTTCATCTTATCATCTTTCGAATCGTTTAATTTGTTCCGATTGTTTGCGGTTTTCTAGAGTTAGGGTTTCGGTTTGAATCGTTTTCTAGGGTTGGGGTTTCGGTTTGAATCGGTTTAAATCGTTTTCTGCTGTTATATTCATGTGGGTCTTGATATTTTTCTCATGGGTTATGCTTCAATTCGGTTGCTGAAAAATTGAAATTACTTTTTAGGTTTATGACTTATCTGTTCTTGTTTTCACTTGTTTGGTAATCTAGTCTTTGATTTGGTGGAACTGTTGTGGAACAAGTCAACACTAACATCATCATTTGATTTACTTTTTTATTTATTTTGGTTGTTTAATTCATGTGGGTTTGCAATATGTTATGTTTTCTTTGTTTGGTTAACAAACAATCTTTGATATTAGTTTATTATGGTTGTTTATAGCACACATCTACGTTTTCTTTAGTATTACCATAATATAATAAGTTTATAACTTAACAGTTCAACACCAGAGCCGTCCCCGAGAACTGTCAAAAAAATTTAGTGGAATAAAGACTTGAACTTATGGCTGTGTTTTTTTTGTAATTTATGGCTGCGTTCTTTGTAAATTATGGCTGCGTTTTTTGTAAATTATGGCTGCGTTTTTTTGTAAATTATGGTTGCGTTTTTTATGGCTACGATTGTATGTTGTTTGTGATTGAATTTTAGATGGAAACTAATGATGGTCGACAACAATGGACACATGAGGCTATCAAATGCATGTTAGAAGCATGTCTTGAAGAAACAGGGAGAGTAGGTAGAAATGGACAAAGCTTGCGTAGAGAGTCTTGGGGTAGGGTAGGAGCGAAACTTAAGGAAGAGTTTGGATTTGATTTGAATCAAAATCAAATTAGAAATGCTTTTGATACCATGAAATCAAAATATGTAGGATGGTGCTATTTGAGAAACAAGACTGGAAATCTCTACAACCCACAAACAAATATGTTCACTTTAACGCCTCAAGAATGGGACGACTTTAAGAAGGTGTGATTTAGTTCAAATTTCAATATCTTGTTATATATTAATATTAATATTAATAAGAATAATAAGAATAGAAAAGTATTTATTATAGTCCTTATTAATTTGGCGCAGGGTCACCCAAGGGCAATGTCATTGAGAACACGACCATTGCCTCATTCTGACCTTTTCATAGTTGTGTTTGAAGGCCTTAGTGCAACTGGTGGTAATCAATGGACATCCACCCAAACATCTGGGGTTTCATCATCCCCACAAGTCCAAACACTTCATATAGAAGGTGCTAAGTTCATTTAGAAGATGATGATGGAGACTCTCATGAACAAAGTTTTCCAATGGGTGATGAAGATCCTATCAATAATGAGGGACCTAGTGTTCGACCCAATGATGATTCAGAAGTTAGGCCCAAGAAAAAGGCTAAAACATCTAAAAACTCCATTACCCTAGATGATTTGGCTAGTGATATGCGTGATGCACTTAAGCATATGGTGAAAAACATGGAAGGACCATCCATTGATGAATGTTATGAGAAGTTGAAATCAGTTGGGTTAGAGCCTATAGATCCCTTGTTTTTAGGAGCATTTAACATCTTTGGTCAGTCAACATACATGAGACAAGCATGGATGACATTGCCATCAGAACCTGAGGTGTTGAAAGAGTGGATTAAGATGACTGGGACGACACTGTGGATGTTCAAGTAGGGAGGGATATGGGTATTTGTTTTTTTGTTGTTTTCATATGACATTATGTGTGTTTGGTGTAATTTGAACCATTATGTGTTTTGTTTTTGGTTGTTTTGGAATGACATTGTCAAACAATTATGTAATTTGAACCATTATGTGTTAAGTAAAATGGTAGTTTTTGAGTTTTTTTTGCTTGTTTTTGACAGGTTTCTCATGGATTATAATCAAAGGTTATTGCTCCTCATTGTGATGTTCTTTTATCTTAGATACTTTTGGCCGAGACATCTTAAAAGAAAAAGAGATAATACTTCGGTTATGTCTGGACACCATTTTACTTTAGAGTTGTTGCAAGGGAATGATACGCAATGCATTGAACTCCTACGTATGTCACGTGATTCTTTTGTTCGACTTTGCACACATTTTAGACTAAAAGGTTGGCTAAAAGATAGTAAACATGTATCCCTTGAAGAAAAAATGGCTATGTTTTTGATGATGCTTGGTCACAATCAACGTTTTTCGGCTGTTAAGCGTAGATTTCAACACTCGAAACAAACAATTCATAAGTATTTTCATGAAGTATTGTCAAGAATGATGGAGTTTGCTAAAGAGGTTATTGTCCCAACATCTTTTAATCCTAATCCAAATATTCCGGGGCGTCATAAGAGATTACGAAAAGTTTTTAAGGTACGTTATACAAATACTTTTGTGATTTCCTTCCACGTATATTAGTAACTATTAAATTCTACATAGGGAGCGATTGGTGCACTTGATGGTACTTTGATACATGCTATTGTCCCTGTTGAGAAACAACATTTATATAGGGGAAGAGGAAAAGGCGATTGCTATCAAAATGTTTTGGCCATATGTGACTTCAACATGATGTTTACGTTTCTCGTGGCCGGATGGGAAGGAGTGGCACATGATTCTAGAATATTGTCCGGATCTTTACCAAATGCAAATGCACCATTTCCATTTCCTCCTCCGGGTATATATCTATGATTCCAACTTTTTTTTATATTATATAGTTTGAAGATTGAATTGTTTTTTCAGATAAATATTATCTATGTGATGCTGCTTATGCACACACTCGAGGCTTTATGGCACCATATAGAAATGTGAGGTATTGGCTTGGAGATTTCCGTCGAAATCGTGCATTAAACGACAAGGAAAAATTCAACCACGCACATGCAAAGCTTAGAAATGTTATTGAACGTGCGTATGGTGTAATAAAAGCACGTTTTCCAATATTAAAGAAAATGGCTCCCTTCTCGTTGGTTACGCAACGAAATATTACCGTTGCATGTTTTGCGCTTCATAATTTTATACGGAAAGAGGGTTTAAGCGATGACCTTTTTGATGAATATGATGACCCAACTATACACCTTCAAGATGGAGATGAACATATACAAGATGGTGGTGAAAATAGAGAAGAAGAAGTACCACGACATGGAAGTTCAGCGGACCGTGAATTTATGAGTCAACTTCGAGATCAAATAGCACAAGAATTAATGCAAAACAATGTACTTTGAGTTTATTTTATTATTTTTTAGGTTATTGATACTTGGTGCTATTATGGTTTTTTTATGTAACTTGAATGTTAAATGACTTTTATCAGCTATGATAAGTATGATAGTTAAATAATTTTCAACTTATACATATGATATCCAGTTTATAAAACAAACAGTATTATATTTTCAGCTTGCAGACCTTCAGACCATATCTTCAGTTGCAGACATAAAATCAGCTGAAATCAGACTGCAGACAGTTTTTGTCTGAAAAAACAAACAGCACCTTATTGGCATAAAAGCCTTAAATGGCCAATATTAGGTATTCCTGAGAGTATATTCAATATCATGAAGCTCTCGGTTTGTAAAAAGGTCACTCAGAGGTAAGAATTTACATGTTGACGCTTTTGACCCTTGGACGCGCAAACTTTCAATAATTATGCAAACGGCTTCTCTCGACCAACGAGTGGCTTAATTATAATTATGAATACCGTGTATTGTTATTCAGAGGTTTAGTTTAAGCATGTTAACACTTTAGTCCTTTCGCATTCAAAGTTTTCGACTTTTCACAAAAATTAGTCCTTTATAGTCTACGTTTGACTTTATTAGGGTTTAGTACACGTGTCAACGTATCATTGGACATGATTTTACAAGGGGTTACAACTACTCATCCGAGTTAGAATGAGTCTCAATCTGACTCACATTTTGACAATTTTTATACTTTTTCTTGTTTGAATTCTTGGTGTGTTCATGTCTAAATTACCATTAACTTTCAATAATTACGAAAATCTTGGAAGACCTAAAACCGTGTTAGCAACTAATTAATGCTAGTCTTGGCCATGTTTTGGTGGAATGTATCTCTTTTGTCTATTAAAAAAAGGGTTATCGGATTTTATCACCCCTAAATATTGGCTATTGGCCGTTGTCACACCCAACTATCACTTTAACGCCCGCCACCCCCAACTTAACACTTAGTGTGTTCTGTCACCATTACGTTACTGATCACTAACTTTTGATCCTGTTACTATACTTTTGGGGGTGTCTTAAGATTCCTAAAACCTTCTTAAGATCCCTATGACACCCCCAAAAGTATAGTAACAGGATTAAAAGTTAGTGATTAGTTAACGACGTGGTGACAGAACACACTAAGTGTTAAGTTGGTGGTGACGGACGTCAAAGTGATAGTTGGGGGTGGCAGCGGCCAATAGCCAATAGTTGGGGGTGATAAAATCTAATAATCCTTAAAAAAAACTAAATACACTTCTAGCCATGCAAGTCTACCCCAATGACCATATGGCGAGTATAAAACGGTTTGGTATGTGGTATTTAAGTGTAAAAAATTGTTCTTTAAAATGATCACTGATCACACCGAATTTTTATAATATTCAAAGCTTGAATCGGGCCATTGGAGACATATTTGATGGAGAATACCTTAAGAAATTTCGTAACGATGGTTTCGTAAATTGTGTGGGCCAGGTCAAGAGCTTTAAGGTTAAACTGGCCCAAACTATAGCCCAAATTTTATGATTCGTTGATATTTAATATTAATGGGCTTTCGGGTATTTGTTGGATCAGGCAGAGTCTTTTAGTAAATGATTATGATTTGAACTTACATTAATTAGTACTCAACGTCTTAACCCATTAACAAGTCTTAAATCATATGGTCACTTCGAGTTTGAGCTCATCGTATTCAACTCATAACTCATTCACCGTCTCGAATTTGTTTCCAAATCTTTTATGTTTCTATTTTTACAAACCTTGAATGACAAATTGAGAGCAAATTTAAATTATATAAATAGAAGAGTTAAAATTTACCAATGTATAAGGGAAAATCTGAGTGGACTTTGACTATGTTGTCTAATTCGTTGACTTATAACATTTTTAAACCTTTTTTTGGGATGAATTATGCGAAAAATCTAAATTCTTCATGTTTTTTTATATTTTTTTGCATATTTGTTGCGAATTAAGTAATTCATATGTCGCGGGTCTAAAGATGTTAATTTGTACGTCAAGGATTTTTTTTTTATAATTTATATACTTTGATACAATTGTTGCGATCTTGATAAGGATCGTTTCCAATCTTTAATAACGTGTTATTTGTCAGTAATGAACACTTTATTTTTTTTATTTTTTTATTTTTAAAGATTGGAAACGAACCTTGTCAAGAATTTGATTAACATGAATGTTAAAGAAGGGTTAATAAATAGTACCTCCCTGTAAAATTCGAAACAATTGATATGTGTCAAAATATTATAAAATGACTAAAAAGTTGATATGTGTTTTAAGTGAAACCAACATATAAAGTAGTACAATAAATAAGTAGGCTTAATGAAAAAACTTTATGTTCCAAAATATGTGAACCAAGTGATTGTCACATTAAAAATATATATCTAGAAACATAATTATGATAGTTGATTATATGCTAGTATACTTTTTGAATCTATATATATACCATCTAGTCTTAAGAGTCTAACACACAAATATCTATCACTAATACCAAAAATAGCACTTACCAAACCAAAGAGGGACACATTAGAATTGTTTTTTCTTTGCTTTTCTCTTGGTCTTTTATTCCCATTCGCCGAGGGAAATAACGGGCTATCTGCGTATCAGGTTCTACAAAGCTACAACCTCCCGGTTGGTCTTCTTCCAAATGGTGTGTTTGGATACACTTTGGACCCCGCATAGTGGTTGGTTTTCGGTTAATCTAACTAGTAACTGTGACTTGCATGTGGTGGGTTTTTAGATCGTATATAATTCCCCAATCACTGGTGTGATTTCTCAAAATAATATCGGGAATATAAATGGTGTGAAGGTGAAAATTGCATTCGTTTGGCTCAATATCTTGAATGTCAACCAGTATCAAGATCAACTTGTGTTCAATATTGGCGGTTTTGTAAAGAAAAGCTTCCCAGATAGCGATTTTAACTCGTCTCCTACTTGTAGGTAGATTAAATATTGGAACGATCATTCGATTGAAAGGGGATCAGATCGAACTAGATTGATGTAATGTAATTTTTGGATGAACTCATTTATTAAATAAAAAACATAATAATAATAATAATAATCGCAAGTTTTGTTGGGTTATTTTGAGATTTTTTTAAACTCCCAAGTTTTTTTTTTCTTATGTTTTAAATCCTATGAGTACTACTCATCCGAGTTAGAATGAGTCCCAATCTGCCTCACATTTTGACAATTTTTATACTTTTTCTTGTTCGAATTCTTGGTGTGTTCATGTCTAAATTACCATTAACTTTCAATAATTACGAAAATCTTGGAAGACCTAAAACCGTGTTAGCAACTAATTAATGCTAGTCTTGGCCATGTTTTGGTGGAATATATCTTTTTTGTCTATTAAAAAAACCTAAATACACTTCTAGCCATGCAAGTCTACCCCATGACCATATGGCGAGTAAAAAAACGGTTTGGTATGTGGTATTTAAGTGTAAAAAATTGTTCTTTAAAATGATTACTGTTCACACCGAATTTTTATAATATTCAAAGCTTGAATCGCGCCATCGGGGACATAGTTGATGGAGAATACCTGAAGAAATTTGGTAACGACGGTTTCGTAAATTGTGTGGGCCGGGTCAAGAGCTTTAAGGTTAAACTGGCCCAAACTATAGCCCAAATTTTATGATTCGTTGATATTTAATATTAATGGGCTTTCGGGTATTTGTTGGATCAGGCAGAGTGTTTTAGTAAGTGATTATGATTTGAACTCACATTAATTTGTACTCAACGTCTTAACCCATTGACAAGTCTTAAATCATATGGTCACTTCGAGTTCGAGCTCATCGTATTCAACTCGAATAAACTCATAACTCATTTACCGTCTCGATTTTTTTTCTAAATCTTTTATGTTTCAATTTTTACAAACCTTGAATGACAAATTGAGAGCAAATTTAAATTATATAAATAGAAGAATTAAAATTTACCAATGTATAAGGAAAAATCTGAGTGGACTTTGACTATGTTGTCTAATTTGTTGACTTATAACATATGTTGTTATTTTGAACACTTTGACTATAAACAATAGAAGAACTAGTTTAATACCCGTCCGGTGGACGGGTTACGTTGATATATTATATTGTAACAGCATGAATTACAAAACGCTATTAAAATGTTCTTTTATGTAAAAGCGATCCTATGTGTATTTAAATTCATCTAAAAAATATTGTATGTAACAAAAATAATTGATATTAACTTCTCTAGGAAGAGAGTTTTAGTGGTGACACATTCATATTTCTTTCTGTAATTTTGTGTTTTTGATAAGTGTTAAGAGTCTCTCCCTCTCAAGCTGCCTCAGACCTTATCAAAACTCACAAACCTCTCATTAATGGCAAAATAAAAACACAATCTCACTAAGAAACTAACCTGTTCAAGAACCCACCCCGAAGATTGTTCAACAACCGAGCCAATCCATTCATCTATAAATTCAAATAAACATTCAACCAAAACCACAAAATGATATGAAACCCATAAGTACTAAAAATCTTCAGTCAAAAACATCAAATATTAAAAATATGGTGAAAAGTCTTAAATCCTACAAAGATTTATTACATGTCGGTTCTGTTCGGTTACGGTGGGTATGAAAAAAATGATAACCATAACCGACCCGCTACTTTCGGTTTTAAAAAAAAACATTAACCAACCCACCGGTTTTTTATTTGGTTTGGTTTTTTCGGTTCGGTTTTGTCGGTTAATTCGGTTATGGTTCGGTTAATTCAGATTTTTGTACACCCCTACTAGTATACCTATCCGGTGGATGGATGTTTTTAGTGTTGTAATGACAAGGTTTTATATACATTTACATGTATAATATGAACTCATCAAATGGGGCTAAAAATGAAAAAGCAAAGTTGGAGACAATTTCAATAACTCATTATTTGAATAGAAAAGATTCAAAATGTATAGAATGTTTCTTTCTTTACAGGGCTCATATTTACATGTGATTTATGCCTAAAAATATGTCTAAGCAAGGTTGGAGCTAACTTTTCAATGTTACTTATCGCCAGAGATAAAACATTACACGGTCAACCTTATCGTAAATATGAAAACGTAAGACAAAAGCACAACTTTTTAACTTATGAGTAAATAAAAATGATAGACTTCACTAAAGAAACACAACAATAAAAGTCATGTATATAACTTCCTAAGTAAATACATCGATCTAACAAATACATTCCATGTTTAATTATGTTCTTTTGAATATCTTCAAAATATATTTCATATGTAATTATGTTCTTCAACATTCCAATGGACTCTAGTTGGTGGATTTATGAATTAAAATATCAAATAATTTATCCCAGCAACCCAGAAGAAAAAAAAACCTCTCAGGACATCTCGGAACCCGATCCGTCGTTTTCAGCCTTCATTTAGTTCGACCATATATCGAGAGTTGGCTCTGTTCCAACTTGTACCATCTCCCCTCAAATCTATGTATCGATAATTCCTATAGGGTCGGAACAAAAAAGTATATGTGACTTATGACGGTTCTTGAATTTGAATAAATTGACACGAAATTTTCCAGACATTAGATGTGGTTTAATTATATCACACCTCTACAAACGTGGCACTATTGCTCATGACTTTCTCGGTACGCCTTGTATTCAGGTGTTGTTGCCTGTATTCGTGTAAGGACAAGATATAAAGGGCAATTGGGAAATTACACTAAACCTACAGGTGCAAAACATGATATAAAACTGAAAAAAGAATACTCACAAAGTTTCTGTTGAGAGAAGACATGAACATTCAAACCCTTGACCTTTGATGTCAGACCGGCCAAATTAAACCTGGCAAACACGAAAGTAACTTCATTAAACAATAAAGTGCTAAATCATGGTGTAAAGTAGAGAGACACCCCTCAACGCAATCAAGGTTATGTTGAGCGAATAGACCTACCCTTTGACTTTTGAGGTCATCAAGATTATCATTAAACTTTTAACATCAACACAAAGTCTTTAAATTGTGAAAATTAAATTAAACTCAAAAAGCAACCTGGTTTCCTTTGAGAAAATAAAATACCCTTTGACTTTTGAGGTCAAATGCATCACATTTTGACATTAGCAGCGATCAAGATCCTTTAAATTAAGAAAACACAAGACTTTATAACTTTTAGCAACACAAGATAAACAATTAATTTGAATAAGGATTAACCATCTAAACTCTGCAGATTATCAAGAAGTACATGAACCTAAACGCCGTCGCACACAACCAATCCCCGTCGCAGGTTCAGATTTTCCGGTTGTGTTATCATATCTTGACAACCTTGTTGCGGTGCTTGGATTCGTGGAAAAAGAAACTTGGAAGCTGCTGTCCGGTTAGGGTTCAACCCAAGAAGGTTGTAAAATCCTAATCTGAACTGGTAAAACCCTTGCTGGGGTTTGCTGCCTTGGTGAGATCTTTCCTTGTTATATTTCTGTTTTTCCGTTTTCTGCATTTAGGCATTCTTGTTGCCGGGGTAGTTGGACCGGTTTGATTGATTGGGACACAGGAAGGGTACATCCTGTTGCATTTAGGCATTCTTATTGCTGCTGTTATATTCTGTGTTTCTTATTTGTTGTTTGTTATATTCTCTTGTTGATTACCTCTTGTTTGTTGAGTTGTTATTGTCTGTGATACTCGCGTCTGGTTTTTTGTGTTGTTATTACTGCTGTTTACCTGTTGTGTTATCTTATTGTGTGAACTTATTGTGTGAACTTATCTTATTCTGCTGTTTACCTGCTATTTACCTGTTGTGTTATCTTATTCTGCTGTTTACCTGTTGTGTTATTGTTTAGGCTTTGTTCTTGATCGTATTTGTGATTGTTTACTTACTTATTGTGTGAACTTATTTATAACGCTCTATTTGATCATTATTTGTTATGCGTGTGCCCTTTTTGGATTATCGGGTGATTTGTAGCAATCATAGACAGTAGATACCATGATTTTTCATTGAGATCGTGTTCGAGGACGAGGGGTGCAGGGAGGGGAAAAGAAAGGGGGTATAGTTTGCGCGTGGCTTCGTGGAATGTAGGAACCCTTAGTAGTAAGTTGTTGGAGATCATAGATACACTAAAAAGACGTAGGGTAGAGATAGCGTGCCTTCAGGAGACTAAGTGGAAGGGACATAAAGGGGATGAGCGCAATGGGTACAAGTTGTTATATTCAGGGTCTGATGGGGTAAAGAATGGGGTTGGATTTCTAGTGGATATAAACCTGTATAAAAATGTGGTAGAGGTGATACGATACAACGATAGGATCATGGTGTTGAGATTAGTACTAGGAGAGGAAGTGGTGACAGTTGTTTGTGCATATGCCCCACAAGTGGGATTAGGGGATCAAGAGAAAAGAGATTTTTGGGACTGCCTAGACGGAGTTGTGAGGGCCATACCTAGGGAAGAAAGAATTTTCATAGGAGGCGATTTTAATGGCCATATTGGTAGGCATAGTGATGGTTTTAGTGAGGTGCATGGGGGCTTTGGTTTTGGTGATAGGAACAACCCTGGTAGGGATTTGCTAGAGTTTGCGGTGGCCCACAACCTAGGTATTCTGAATTCTTTCTTTAAGAAGAAAGAATCACAGTTGATTACTTTTAGCAGTTGCGGACGTAACACTCAGATTGACTATATTTTGATGAGGCTAGGAGATCGAAGGTGGTGGAGGGATTGCAAGGTTATACCAGGGGAGACAGCAGTGACTCAACACCGTTTATTGGTGGCGGATATAGTCATGAGAGGAAAGCTGACCAAGGGAGAGAGGGTAATGCAACCTAGGGTTAGATGGGGTATGTTAAAGGGCGACAAAATCGAAGTCTTTAGAGATAAGGTCCTCTTAATGACATCGCCTAGAGTAGATGGGGACGCAAACCAAATGTGGGAGGACATGGCAAACACCATTACTAATGTGGCGAAGGAAACGCTAGGGGTTGTAAAAGGAAAGAGGTGTGGCCATAAGGAGTCATGGTGGTGGAATGAGGATGTGCATACGAAAATAAGGATTAAACAAGGGTGCTTTAGGGATCTTTTGAGGTGTACAGTCGAGGAGGAGCAAGCGATTTTAAGGGTTAGATATAAAGAGGCTAAGAGAGAGGCGAAGAAGGCAGTGTCAGAGGCGAAGAACGCAGCTTACAAGCAGATGTATGATCGACTGGAAACAAAGGAGGGGGAGCATGACATGTTCAAGATTGCAAAGGCTAGAGAGCGTAGAAGGCAAGACTTAGGAGCAGTGAAGTTTTTAAAGGGAGAGGACGGATGCGTTTTGGTCAAAGAACACGACATTAAGATGAGATGGCAAGTGTACTTCTACAATCTTTTCAATGGCAGGAGGGATTACCAACAAGAAATTGAAGAAAATGATGATTCACCTACGCAAAGGCGACTACGGAATAACGGCTACTGTCGACGTATCACACAGGAGGATGTGAGAACAAACCTTAGAAAGATGGGAAGGGCTAAGGCAGTTGGGCCAGATAACATACCGATTGAGGTATGGAAATGCTTGGGAGAAGAAGGAGTACATTGGCTAACTATTTTATTCAATCTTATTTTCAAATCTGGGAAAATGCCAGATCAATGGAGGAATAGTGTAGTAGTACCTGTGTATAAGAACAAAGGGGACGCCCAATGTTGTGGGAATTATAGAGGGATTAAGTTGCTAGGACACACTATGAAATTATGGGAGAGAATAATTGAGACGAGAATCCGAAGAGAAACTCAAGTCACGGTAAACCAATTTGGTTTTATGCCAGGGCGATCGACTACGGAGGCAATACATATTCTAAGGAGATTGATGGAGAAGTATAGGGAGAAGAAACGGGACCTACACATGGTGTTCATTGATCTTGAAAAGGCCTATGACAGTGTGCCACGTAGACTGATTTGGGATAGTTTGGAGAGTAGAGGGGTTTCTGGGAAGTATATAGACTTAATTAGGGATATGTATGTTAGGTCTGAGACTAGTGTCCGAGCGCCTGTAGGGGATACTGATTCTTTCCCGGTGGAGGTAGGACTACACCAAGGGTCCGCTTTGAGCCCTTTTCTATTTGCAGTTATCCTAGATGAGTTGACAAAGATTATTCAGGGGGCTCTTCCGTGGTGCCTGCTTTTTGCAGATGATATTGTGTTAGTTGCTGATAGTAAACAAAGCCTGAATGCGAGGTTAGAAGAGTGGCGAGCAGCTTTAGAGGGAAGAGGTTTAAAGATTAGTCGATCTAAGACTGAGTACTTGTATTGCGACTTTAGTGGAGTAGACAACGATGAGGACATTCAGATCACCATTGACAGTCAAGTGGTCCCGCAGGTGACTAAGTTCAAGTATCTAGGATCGTTTGTCCAGAGGGATGGGGAAATAGATAGTGACGTTGCCCACCGCATCCAGGTCGGATGGTGTAGGTGGAGAGCTGCCACTGGGGTATTGTGCGATAGGAGGTTCCCAACAAAATTGAAAGGGAAATTTTATAGGGTTGCAATTAGGCCTGCTATGTTATATGGAACCGAATGTTGGGCCATTAAGGAAGTACAGGCACGCAAGATGGAGGTAGCAGAGATGAGAATGCTAAGATGGATGTGTGGCCACACAAGGTTAGACCGGATAAGAAATGATGTTTTTAGGGAAAGGTTAGAAGTAGCTAGTATATCAGATAAGATAAAGGAGGGTAGATTGAGATGGTTTGGGCATGTGAAGAGGAGGCAGACGATAGAACCAGTTAGAGTGGTTGAAACCCTCGAGGTGGAGGGGAGGAGGAGTAGAGGCAGACCCAAAATTACTTGGGATGAGCGGATTAGGCAGGATTTGCAAAAATTGCACCTCTCTGAGAACATGGTCCATGATAGGAGCTCGTGGAGACGTAGGATTAAGGTTAAGGATTTCTAGGAAAGGGGACAATCGTGTTTTTAGGTGTAGTGTATGGTCGTACATAAGTAACTATGTGTATAGGATGTTTTGTACAGTTGTGTTTCTAGGTGTAGTGTAGGGTCGTAGATATGTAACTATGTGTATAGACTGTTTTGTGTGTCATATTTGTTCTGTTCTACCATGCACTATTTCGCAACTCATACTACATTGGTAGCTTCATACACATACACACACACCTCATGCTCTATTTATTTCTTTCCTGGGTGTTTTGGAGCCGAGGGTCTCTCTGGAAGCAGCCTCTCTATCCCTAGGGGTAGAGGTAAGGTGTGCCTACATCCCACCCTCCCCAGACCCTACAAATAGCTTTGCTATTTGTGGGATTTTACTGGGTATGATTGATTGATTGACATGAACCCAAAACTTATATCATATTAGTATCATTTTAATATACATGTTTATAGACCATGTCCCAAATCATACTATTTCACGATGCATATACACACAGAATATATACACATACATATATTACCAATTAATGGATAACTCTTCCTGAATCCTAATTCCTTTTATTCAGAAATGTAGATTAGTACCAAAATAATGCAATTTTAGGAAAAACCTTATGCACTAAAAAATATATGTAAAGTGAGATTTCAGAGCAGTTGTATGGCAAATATTTAAATTAACTAACCGAACTCGGGTATCTTCAACAGCAAGATCAGTCCCCAAAGAATCATAAAATAAATTATAACTCACTCAGCCTTACGATCACAAGCACGCAAAGCCACCCTTCATCACTAGAGAAACTACATAACAAAAAACAATAACATCGACTCATTTGACACATTAGAAAAAAAACCAAATCAACCCATTTATAGTTGTTAATAGCGATGATGGTGAGCGCTATAGCGAATAGCGTAGCGCTGGATCATCGCTATCTGATGTTTAGCGCTCAATAGCGACAATTAAGGTTTTTTTTTTCTTTTTAAATATTAAAAACCGAACTTTTAGGCATTTTAATTGACCAAACAGTTGTAATCTTCACTAATTGCATTAAAAAAACCTTAAATTCGTGTATAAAACCCTATTTTTTAAAAGAAATTACAACTATGAAACCATTAGTAGGAGAAGGATCAAGATTGAGATGCTACCTTGCTCTTTTAATAGAGGTGGATCCAAACAAATTTCACATTATCCACGTTCACACGAACTATCACAAAGAATAATCATTATCAAGCGGGGCTTCCATCTGTTCACATTTTGCACAGAATATCTACCAGAATAAAATGGCAACAATATCATATTAGAATAAGATACCAAAGTTATTGTGAAAACAATGTCATACATCTTCACTGTCGATTTTCCGAATTGAGTGATATAACAATTATGGAATCCTTCCTCACATGACGCATAAATTTGTTTAAATAAATCTCTAATTTTCAATATGCAGGGATTAATATTTGATTGGGCGTGTTCAAACTCCATTACTAAAGATGACTAAATCAAGAATCAAATGAAGAGTATCAGGATTCTAAACATATAATTGAATAATATGAAAACGTTGATAACAAAATCAATTATGACAAAAGGAAATGTTTTGAGTTGAGGAACGAACCTCTGCCCTTTTCACCCCTCACCAACATAAGCATCAATGATGTTCTGCTCATATTTCATTCCATTCAATAAATATCTTATATGTGTTTTCTATCTTTGAAAACTCATTGAAGGCCAGTTTTAAAGCTTCCTGATCTTGATTCGAAGATGGAAACAGAGGAAGGCGAAATAAGAGAATCGTTCCGCAAATACGCCCTTGTGAACAACATCTTTTTGTGTCCGGGACAGTTAAAGCGGGCGAAGAACTCATAGACATCGGAGGCTAGTTAGAGTAGGAGTGAATGAGATTTGAAGGGTGATACAGGTTACAAATAGGGGATAGGAGAGGGCGATAATGGAGGAGGGACTGTTATTCAACTGCCACTGAGAAGGAGAGAGAATGTTCAACTGAGAAGATAACCACCACTGACATGGAGGTCATGGGCAGAAAAAATTGCAGCAAAACCACCGGCTTGAAAACTGCAAATAACTGCCCCAAAACTGCCAATCTCCACCACCAAATATGTGAGATCATGGGCAGTAAAAGGTGGAGCAAACCACCTCCTGAGAAAACCGCAAATAACTGCCCTGAACCGCCACCAAAGCGGTTAATTTTATGAGTTTAAAGGGCTGAGATTTAATCTCAGCATGATCCGACGGTAGAGATTGATTCAAAAAGTGGTTAGACTTAATGGGAACCATATATATATATAATTCTAAAGTTAACAAATACTAGTATATTATGAGTAGAATTACTCAAAGCTAGTTACAATGATACACAACAAAAAAAAGATATAATAACATCATATTTATATAATATCCCCTCAATGCAAGTATAACAAGTCCTTTGTTGCAACCAAACCACTTCTAAATCATCCCATAGTGTGTACTCACTTAGATGACCAACATTCATCGTTTAACATCTAGTTCGATCTTCCCAACGAACTTATTGTCGACGATTCTTCTGTTTTAGAAGCAGATCACGAAGATCAGCCGCATCAACTTGGTTTGTTTGGCCCTCGGGTTTATAGTAGCCAGTTACCGGATCTGGAACCCATGGATTTGATACGTTCGATTCCTCACCTCCTTTCTTCATCATTGCAACTCCGCTCGCCCTCAAGTTTCCAGACACATTTCCGGTTGATATCACCGCGTATCCACGCCTATAATTCCACAAATTAAATCAACTATCAAACTACATATCTAACATAGAGTTAAAGATCAAATACTAATAATTCAAGTAACCCAAAATTTCAACATAATTATCAAACAATCTATCTCTAGATAATTCACTGAGAAAAGATATAGGATGTTAATTAGTTTATGGAATCATAAAAATTAGACTACTAACTAGATAATCAAACATAATAACAAACATAGTTGTCAATAGCGAGGTAGCGATCGTTATAGCGCCAGGGGCGCAGCTTAGGCTACCCCAGGGGGGCGCCCGCCCCCCGAACTTATCGATTCTTAGTGTTATGAATAGTACTTTCGTATAGGTATATACGTTGCCCCCCCATTTCGGAAAAATTGGGGGGGGGGGGGGGGGCGTGGCTTCGCCAATGTATAGCGCGCTACGTAGCGTATGGGTCTAGGCTCGCTATTAGGGTTGTAGCGATAGATAGCGATAACAACGACAATTTATTTTATTTTTTTGTTTTCTTTAATATAAATAGCAATTAAATATAGCTATAAAATAGCTAGATTTTAGGTTTTTGTTAAATATATACATGTAAAATAGCATATATTCCAGGGTATTTTGATATAATATACATTTAATTTTTTTTCTAGTGTATCGTTATTTATAAAATAGTCAGTGGCGGATCTAGAAAATCTTTATAGGGGCAACGTTTCATATAAAAATGGGTAACAGAATCGAAAAACGTCAATTTTTTCCAAAATTTAAACTACCGTCGGAGTGTTAAGGGGTAGCGGGGGCTACCCCTAGTATCATGCTAGGTCCGCCCCTGAAAATAGTAAGCCCTTATCTATCGCTATTTGTTGTTATTTGCTATTAACAACTATGATAACAAAGGTATAATCGATCTTTATAAATTTAATGAGAAAAAACAGAGGATCAAAAGTAATTAACAAATTGAAGTAAATTACCGGCAAACAAGGGAGATTTGATCGGCAACGAATGATGAAACGAGCTTAGCGTTCGTGATAGATCGCGCCATAGGATATGAGATTGAAGCTGAAGAATATTCGAGAACGAAACTCTAACAGGGTAATTTAGAGTTTGTGTTCTCGAATAAATTTGTTTTATGAGTTTAATATGAGAAAATGTTTGGTATTTATAGAGGAAGGGGTGGGCGCGTGAAGGTACTGGGAAATGAGGGAAGGTGATGAGCTGGCACTGAAAGAGTGAAGTGGTCAATGACAAAGTGACACGTGGACTTGTTCATTGTTTGGATGTAGAGTCGTCATCCTTTTTGCTAATGACTCTTGTCATGACTTTTCACAACGTGTAAAATACAAGAATTTTATATTATTTATTTATTATCAATATTAATATTTTAAGTAGTTTGGCTGCTATGCTGGCATATAGGAATACGACTTACGGTTTAATCAATAATTTTAAAAACCGAACTGATATATAAACTTGTGGGTGGTTTACTGGTTCACTGGTCTAACCGATTGATGTGGTTTCAAAAGCGGGTTGGTTAGAGCCTATGAAAAGAACCCAACCTATTGTAGCCAGTTAGCCACGGACACTGCTATCAACAACGTCCTATGGATAAGGCTTTTCACGAGTGGAAATCCATCCTTCGACATTATTCGAGCCGTCCCAACGTCCGACAGCTCACATGCTCCTCATTAGAGAGGCTTTTATATGTTTTAGCTTTTTATGTTACTTGTATTAAATAAGTTAGAGAGATTTATTTAAAAAAAAAATCTAAAAAGTACAATATTAATAGCTTCATTTAAAGTTTTTATTATCCCCTTGCCAAATTGCTAGTAGTGAGACATGCCATCATACATTAATTGACCCAGAATGATGCATGTATGTATGCATATATGTATCTGTATCAATGGCGGCTGATATTCATATTATTGACTAAATAAATATCGTGTGTGTGGGTCAATCGGGTTTGTTTTTTTTTTTTTTTTTTTTTTATGAAAGGTAGCTTGTTATAACTAGAATTTCTCTTTCACGGCAGAGAATTTTCGTACGAATCAAGTGATATGAAACTGCAATATATAAATGTAAAAAAAAACTTAACTATCATAAGAAAAAAATGGTGACGTGTAGTGATACAAATGATAGAATGGAAATAAATGGTAAAAGAAATAAAAGTGTAAAAATTAATATGGATAACGTAAAAACCTAATAAATTAATACTTTTCATTTTTAACCAGTGTACACCAATAATAATGATCACAGAAAAAATCATACTATATCAATTTAAGAATAAAAGTATATTATTGTTTTATGGCATTTATTAATATAGTACACGTAGCAAACATGTTAGTACAATATCAGAGGTAAAATGAAGAAATATAAATAAAATTATGGCTAAAAACAAAACAAAAAATGTCCCTGTAGCTAAAATAATACTTATGATGTACTTCTTTAATATATATTATAATAACTAAATTAATATCATTATAAGTGTAAATTATGGTGTAACGAATTTATTTTAATCGAAGCATCACAATTATATTACGTGGTTTTCCCGGTCCATAACATATTACTAGTGCCATAATGAACTAGTCAAGCCTCAATCAAACTCGATACTTAAACATAATGTTTAAAAAGAAGCAGAATTCGAGCACGACTTCTATTAAACTAAACAAGTATAATCGAGGTTGTTCGTTCAAAAAAGCTCAAATTTACCCTTTTAGTTTGTTTATTTAAGGAAAACTATAAATTTTATAGCATGTAAAATTATACCGAAATCGATTACTCTAGACTTTATATAATAAAATATATGTTTAAACATACCTAAAATTAAGTAGGATATGATTCATATACATCGAATGGTTTGGAATTAAAAAGATTCCACCCACACATATTAATATAATATCTTATGGTAGATACGTGTTCACGATTTATGTTCCTCGTTCCATGCTACCAAACCTTACAAATCAACCATACAATTGTGATTTTTATAAACTAGTTATTTTCCGCTCGGGCGTTGCGGCGGGACCCAATGACTACAAAAGGAGTGTCAGCAACGGCAAACAGATGCCGAATATTAAAACATAGATAAAATGACGTGGTAAGGATAATCACTCCGTCATAAAAAAACGATTTTAAATAACCTAATATATAATAATAGGACCCACACGTCCTACACGTTGGAAATTCGGTTGTTTTCAGTTCAGTTATTACGGTGCTAACACGTTGAAATATAGATGAGCTCGGTACCGGTAACGACAGCGAAAGTACCGATCCGGAAAATCATCGAAATTAGGTACCGGCACCGAAAATGCTCGGTACAATACGATATGGTATTTGAAGGTAAAAATCAATAAATACAGGTATGGTGCTAGACCGGTGTCGAAACGAAAATAACGATTCTGAAAACGCCAAAAGGTGGGTACCAAATTGGTACCAAAAATGATTTGGTATAGTAAATTTGGTACCGATACGATACCGATTCGTTTACAGGATTTGATACGATTTGCTCATCAATATTCTAAATATCCAAGTTAATTTTACATGTTACAATTCATTCATTACATAAAAAGACAAAAAAGAAAGCAAAATAAGTTGTTGTGTATATAAAACCTCATTCAAACGAAATACAGTTTACTTACTGTGTGTATCAAAAGTAATCTAAACGGTGCAATTACTTGCATTGCTGAGTTGCTACAGGATTTGATGAGCTTGGTAGCAACCGGTACCGAAAATACCGTTACCGAAATCCCCAAAAGTGGGTACCAGTACCGAATATACCTAGTATGGTACGGTTCGGTACCGGTCGGTACTGGTACGGCACCGGCATTTGAGGGTAAAAACCGGTGAATACCTGTGCAGAACCGGTACCGAAAATACACCGATTTGGTAAATTTGAGACCATGGTACCGGTCGGTACTGGTACGACACCGGTATTTGAGGGTAAAAACCAGTGAATAACTGTGCAGAACCGGTACCGAAAATACACCGATTTGGTAAATTTGAGACCTGTACCTATACTGTCACACCCCGATTTCCACGTGTCACCAGTGGGCCCGGTGGGGGATTATCGTGACGTGGTTGGCAACATAATAGTCAAACAACACAACAATTATTATGCACAGCGGAAGCAAATTTAAAAGATGTAATACAACCGAATTTAATATTGTAATATCAAAGTCACAATATCCGGAAGTTTATCCACAGACGGATCGAAAATAAAATAGAGACAATAGTTCAACAGACTTTTAGGCATCTTAAGCTTGCGAGACTTCTATTGATGCTAAGGAGAAATATCCAGCCAATTTCGTATAGTACCTGCATTTAGCCTTTTTGGAAAATAGGTCAGTTTACGCTGGTAAATACAAGTAACTGACTCATTTTGAAAATGGTTTAAGAAAATTGATTTGGATGCACGTGGCACAAAATATCTTTTATAATTTGATTAAAATGCATAGAGGCAAAATTAACCGTTTATAACTTGGGAGAATTATTTAATATTATAATCTTGTGAACGAATTACATGTTACTTGTGCGTTCAGTCGCCCGGATCTTGTCCGGGTTAAAGATCAATAGACACACCACAATATAGAGTTATACACTGACAGGTGTACGCCTACACCCCGTGCTCAGGTCGTGGCCATCTCGTAAGATGATGCCAAGGATATCCGGGACATGGTCATTAACCCCCCAAAGGCTTTAAGTAAACAAGACTGTTTAAACGAGCCGATCAAATTATTCAACTACCCACTCAACTGTGGAGATTTGATGCTCGATCAAGCGGTATGCTATATACCGTAACCCAAGCCCGTATAGGGAAAATAAATTAAAAGTATTTACCTGAGCAAGTATTAATCACAATAAGCAAAATGCACGTAGCTTTTACTGGTTCTCCTAATCTGGAACGAAGGTTTAATATAACCTATTAGAATCCTAACGGGTCTTTAATTAAGCTTAAGCTTAGACCGGCTAGTTTCAAAGATACGGTTCGTACGCACGATCAAGCGAAGACCGGATAGAATGTGATTTAGACCCGACAAGTTTGAAGACTTGTTTAATATGGGTTTATTATTCACATTCTGGATTTTGAGATAAAACCGATAAGGTTTTACCCGTTTCGGCTAATTTATGTAAACTTGTTACATAAACCGAACCGAACGCGTAATAAGCGTAACGGGTATCCGTAAGAGCCATATACAGGTTTCCTAAGTTAATATGATTCAAATATGTTGTGACATCAGTAAGATGTCTTTCATTATGCCCGAAACGTGTTTAAACACAAACTAGGCCCCGTAGGGGTAGTTTGGTCATTTAAAAGTTTATAAAAGAGTTTAAGTGTTAACCTGAGTTACAGGTCTGATGTAATCAGAAAAAATACATAATTTGCTAAGTTATATCAGTAGGTTAAAGCATATATGTGAAATTTATCATTCTTCACCAAACTATGCCCCGTAGGGGTATTTTGGTAATTTCACATAAGCCGAAAAGTTCAAAACTGAAGTCTGAGTTTATCAACCTTAGCTTACTGTTAAAATGTTATAATTTACCTCATATATCAGTAGGTATCAACCCGGGTATGTTCAATATGATTTTAAAACATACTATGCGTTAAAAACGCTAAATAAGCCGATTAAAGGCCATTTCCGGGTTCGATACTTAAATTTGATATTTTTATATTTCCAGAAGGTTTAAAATAATTTATTTATCATATGTGATCAGTAGCAAAAGGTTTGGAGTCGTTTAGATATGTAAAACTCATTTTATGGCCCGTAGGGGCAAAACCGACAATTACTGGATTAAGCCTACGACTATGAGTTATGCTCAGCAAAAAATTAATTAAAAATCTTTAAAATTCCCAAAATAATATATTACATCAGTGGGTATTAAGCTTGATGTCAAAAAGTAGGCTTAACTAGGCTATACGCTAATTATGTCGTTTAATTAACATAAAGCTTTAAATTTGCGATATTGAGCATAACTCTTAATCTACAAGTCAAACTGATGTCAAACTTTGCATACAAGTTTATATATCAGTATTTAAGGTTTCTA